>JAKCPB010001500.1:0-128968 GCA_021442155.1 Cymbidium sinense | reverse complement strand
TTTATTTTTGTATTGGATGAGTTTGAGGATGGTCATAATTGGATCGTTATATCTTTTGAATTTGGGTTTGTCCTCCCCCTATATTACTGAGGTTTTGGTTTTGGTTTTTTTTTGTTCAGGCAGGCGGTGAACTACTTGGTGGGCTATTTTTTGGCCTTGGGTGATGGTGGTTATATTGGGATTTTATTTTGCTACTTTTTCTGTTTGTTGGATGGTATTTGGTCCTAATGGGTATTTTCTTTTTCAGTCATTGGCTGATGTCTCTATCTTTCTGGACTAGATTCTCCTTTCCTTAGATTAGGATTAGTGGTTGTTGACTATTTCTATCCCCAGGGATATTTTTTATGTTTGTGACTGGATGACTATTGTTGGCTTTTTTACTGATGGTTCTGGGTTTCATGACTTGTATCCTTGGCTATTATGGTGGCTTACGGGGTGGTCTTCCTTATTGGTTGCTTGGATTGGTTGTTCTGGGTAGCCGGGTTGGTTAAAGGAGTATTTATTTTGGTTTAATTTTCCTGCTCCTTTGGAGACTATGTTGGGAACCCGCTGCTTATCTTTCTATCATTCTTTTCTTCTGATTTCTTCTTGCTAGGATTTTTATTTCTGTGCTATGGCTAAACCTTTCCCCTTTCCTGTTTGGATGGTTTCCTTGCTGCCTAACCCTCTTGCTATTATTCTTGTTATTAGATTGGCTATTATTGCTTTGGGCTCTTTGCATGTCCTTTTAATGGAGGATCCTACCACTATGTGTTTCCTTTTGCCTTTGTCTTGTCTCTGTTTAGTGCTTTTCTCATATTATGTAGTGATTTTGTTATCCATTCTTGGTGGTGGTTTTGGTGGTGCTCCCTCTGCAGTGTTACGATGGTTTACCTCCTTATCTATTATATGAACTTAATATCTTTGATCTTTGGGTGTTTGGAGGTTCTATTTGTTGTTTGAAGTTTTATGTAAGTTCGTGTGATGATCAACCTTAGATAAGATGCTACAAGAGGTATAATGGCAATGATGGCCTTGATGTTTCCCACTCTTTCATCTTTTGGCCGGTAGCGATATATGTAATTGTAACCCTTCACCTAAAATCTGGAAGCTTTCATATAGTGTTGCTCCTTGAGACGATTGTAACTGAGCCTAAGCCTTTTCATTATCTTATTCCTTTTATTTTCTCTTACTCTTTATGCTTGATTAATTATTTGATTATTTGTACTCATCCCTTTAAAAGCATGTTGCAGATCTCTTTTACAGGTTGGGAGACTATTGATGGTGGATCGTGTTGGTTTCAAAGAGAGACGAGGAAGTTTGTTGCTGCTTACATGGACTTTCTTTTATGGATTAATATTTCTATTTTCCTTTGCTTACTTTCATTAACTATTGTATTAGTTAGGGAGCTTATCCCTTTATGACTTTTTGTAGCTCTTTGAGCATTAGCTTAGAGATTTGCCCTCACTAAGGACTTTGTACCTTTTCTTTATGGCAATAAAATTTTTTTTTCCTATAAAAATCCTAAACCTAAAACCCTAAACCCTAAAATCCTAAACCCTAAACCTAAAACACTAAATCCTAAAACACACCCTAAACCCAACTAAACCCAAAACCTAAACCTACCCCTAAACCCCCACCCTCAACCCTAAACCTACCCTAAACCTACAAACCCTAAACCTAAAACCTGCAGCTAAATAAACCTACAAAATAAATACAACCTAAACCTAAATAAAATTAAAATAAAATAAAATAAAACATAAACCTAAACCTAAACCTAAAATTTTAAAAATAAAAATAATAAACTATTAAAATAAAATAAATAAAACTTACAAACTAAAAAGTAAAATAAACCTAAAATAAAAAAAACAACCTACTAAAATAAAACTAAACATAAAATAAAATAAAACTAATGAAATAAAAATAAAATAATCTTAAAATAAAATAAAATAAAACCAAATAAAACCTAAACCTAAAAAATAAACCTAAAATAAATAAAAAATAAAACCTAAACATAAAACAAAAAAAAAATCTAAACCTAATAAACAAAATAAAATAATCCTAAACTAAATAAAATAAATAAAACCTTAACCTAAACCTAAAATAAAAGTAAACTAAACTAAACTAAATCAAAGATAAACTAAAATAAACCTAAATCTAAACTAAAATAATACCTAAAATAAACCTTAATTAAAACCTAAAACCTAAACATAAAATGATAAAATAAAACCTAAACCTAAAAGAAAATAAAACCTAAACTAAATAAAATAAAATAAAATAAAAAAAATTAAAAAACCTAAACCTAAAAAAAATGACTAAAATAATTGATAAAATAAATAAAAAATAAAATAAAATAAACCTAAATAAATTAAAATTAAAATAAATTAAAATAAAATAAAAATAAACTAAATAAATGTAAACTACCACTTTTGATTTAAAATGTGATAAAAAATAAAACCCTGCCCTAAATCTGCTCCAGACCCTGGGCCCTAGGCCCTAGGCCCTACCCACAAAGATTGACCCCAGGCCCTGGGCCCTGACCCTGAGCTCTAGGCCCTCAGACCACAGACCTAATTTAAACTGACTAAATAAACCTAAAATATAAATAAAATAAATAATAATAAAAATACCTAAACCTGCATGGGTAAAATAAAATAAACCTAAAAAACAAAATAAAATAAAACTCAGCTAAAAAATAAACTAAAACTAGGCCTAAAAGATAAAGTAAAAAAATCTAAACTAAGATAAACTAATAATAACTAAAACTAAATAAAAAATAAACCTAAATAATAAAATAAAATAAATAAAAATAAATAAAATAAACTAAACTAAATAAACTAAAGACCTCCTGCACATTTAAAACCTAAACCTAAATCCTATCAATCCTGACCATGACCCACCTCCCTACCCTGATCCTGACACTTCACACCTGACAACCCACAACACACCCTAAATCCTCCCTGGGCCCTAAACATAACTACTCTGACCTGCATAAACCCTAAAACCTCCCTCCCTCCACCACCTCTCAACCCACCAACCTAAAACCTAAACCCTAATCACGAAACCCTAAACATAATCCTAAAGTAACTAAATATATGATAAAATAAACCTAAACCCTAAAACCAAATAAACCTAAACCCTAAGAATGGGCAGAACCTTGATGGCAGATCGGTCTAGATTAGGCGTGGAGGTGAAGTTGAGAAGCGGAGGTTATTACAGTGGTGGTGGGGGATCTAGAGGTGTTGCTGGATATGGAGGTGGTGGTCAGAGCAGTGGTGGTTATGGATGCAGAAGGAGCGATGGAGGTTACAGCCGAGGTTGTGGTGGAGGGAGAGATCAGGGACATGATGGCGGATCCCACTACTCGTGAGGCCGGGGTGGTTCTGATGGGGATGGGAGAAACTAAAGAATGGCCAATCCGATCTATTGCTTATGGAACTGTGTCTTTACACTAAAGATGATTCTAGTTATCTAGGGTTTTTGATTTGCTCTATGCATGCTCATTTTTATCTATTTCGTCACTTGTGCCTTAGAAAACTTGGTGTCGAAAAGATGTAATGTTGAATCTGAATTTCTTCTCTTTTAAAAAAAAAGACCAAAAACCCTAAACTAAAACCTGAACCCTACATCGAAAACCAAAACTCTAAACCATAAATCTTAAAAATAAAAAAAAAATAAAAAACCCTAACCCTAAACCCTAAACCCTAAAACCTAAACCTTAAACCTACACCCCTAAACACTAAACCCTAAACCCCAACCAAAAACTAAAGCTAAGCCACTGGCCCCACAACCAGAGCAAGGCCAGCAAAACCCACGCCCACACCTAAATCACACCTAAACCCTAAACCCTAAACTGGCTGGGTGACATGGGCCCAGGCCCTGGGCCTAGGCCCTGAGCCCTGGGCCCTGGGCCCCAGGCCCTGGGCCCTGAAAAGATGTAAATAAATAACTGGGCTGGGCTAAATGATAAATGAGCTATATAGATAAGATAGTAAGCTGATAGGGCTAAATAAAACTAGGCCTAAAGATAAAGATAAAGATAGGCCCTAAATGGGAACTAGCTAGAGTAAAAACCTGCCTAAAAAATGATCCTGTAAATAAGGAATAGATAAAGATAAAGACCTAAGGCCCAAAATAAAAGGCCTAGCCTAATAAAGATTAAATGACATGAGCCTAGGCTAAGATAAACTAAAGGCTAAATGGTACCTAAACTACAAAAAAACTAAACCTGAGCCCTAGGCCAAATAAAATTAAATAAACTAAAGATAAACTTGAGCCTAAACTAAAAATAAAATCTAAAATTAGGCCTAAAGGAAAACCTGACCCACCTAAATAATAAAATAAAACCTAAACCTAAACCTAAAATAAAAATAAAACTAAACCTCAGATAAAATAAAATAAACTAAACTAAAAAAACATAAACTAAACTAAACCTAAAAAGAAATAAAATAAAAAAAACCTAAACTAAAATAAATTAGCCAACTAAATAAAAAATAAAAATAAACCTAAATAAAATATAAAAAAAATAAAATAAGATAAATAAAATTAAACTAATTAAATAAACCTAGGTTTACTTAATTTTTTTTAAAAACTTTAAACCCTAAACCACAACCTAAATCATAAACCTAAACCTAAATCTAACCCACTTACACCCCACCTAAACCCTAAACCTTAAACCCTAAACCATAACCTCAAACCACAACTCTAAACCATAAACCTAAGGCATAATCCAAAACTCTAAACCCTAAATCCCCAAACCTAAACCCCAAACTAAAACCCTAAACCTAAACCAAAGTAACTAAATAAATTTAAAAAGAAATTGAAACCTTAAAGCCTAATAAACTTAAACCGAATGATAAAAAGAGAACATCACCATCAACCAAGCTCATTCTAAATCTAGCTGGTTAATTAGAGGTGGAAGATCTAGATGCATGGATATGGAGGTGGTGGTGAGCAATGGTGAGCGGGAAGAGACGGAGGTTACAGTCATTATGGTGGCGGAGGGAGTGGTCAGGGATATGATGGTGGATGGCACTACTCGAGAGGTCAGGGTGGTTCTGATGGGAACTAGAGAAATTGAAGAACGATCGATCCGATCAGCTACTTATGGAACTCTGTCTTTACACTAGAGATGATTTTAGTTATTTAGAGTTTTTGATTTGCTCTATGCGTGCTTATTTTTTATTTATATCATCATTTATGTCTTAGAAAACTTGGTGTGTTACTTGGTTGATGAAATCGAAAAGAAGAAATGTTGAATCTGAATTTGTTCTCTGTTAAAAAAAACCAAAAATCCTAAACCCTAAACTAAAACTTGAACCCTATACCTAAAACCTAAACCCCAAATCCTAAAAACCTTAAACCTAAACCCTTAACACTAAACCCTAAACCATAAGCCCAAAAACCCTAAACCCTAAACCCAAAATCGTAAAACCTAAAACCTAAACCCTAAACTCTAAACCCTAAACCCTAAACCCTTAACTAATCATAAATTGTAATCCCTAAACATTAAACCCTAAAAAGCTAAAACCTAAACTCAATGATAAAACCTAATAAATAAAATAAAATGACCCTACTAAAATTAAAATCTAATAATAAAATAAATACCTAACCTGACTAAAATAAACTAAACTAAAATAAATAAACCTAAACCTAAATGTAAAATAAACTAAACTAAACCTAAACCTAAACCCTATAAATTAATAAAATGGAGAAAATAAACAAACAGACTAAATAAACATAAATACCTAAAAATGAGCCTAAACCAAACCTAAAAAAAAAAACCAAATCCTAAAAAATAAAATAAAATAAAATAAAACTCTAACATAAAAACTACCTAAAAAATAAACTAAAGATAAACCTAAATGAATAAATAAACTAAACTGGATCAAAATAAAATAAACTTAAATAAAATATTAATTAAATTAAATAAATAAACTAAATCAACTAAATAAACCTACATCTCCGGTTTTTGGTTTTAAAATTTTTATCATAAGACCTATGACCTACCTGACCAGGCCCTAGGCCCTAAGCCCTACATGAGAGAAACCCTGACTGAACTAGGCCTAGGCCACAGAGCCCTACAGACTCTGGGCCACTAAATCACAAACCTAAAATCACAAAGTAGGCTAAAACTGAGCCCTAGGCCTAAAACCCTAGGCTAAACCCTAAAGCATAAGATCTTGGGCCTGTGACCCTAAACTTAGATAAACCCACACAATCAAACTGGGTGACTAAATTTAAATAATAAACTGCGTCCCACAAGCCACAGGCCACTGAGCCCTGGGCCCTTCAAGGCCCTGACCTGGGCTGACCTTGGACCCTAGGCCCTGGGCCCCATATAAATCTAACCACAACCACAAAAACCAAATAAAATAAAGGAATATAATAAATAAAAACCTATAAATAAATATAAATAAATATGAAAGCTACTCTAAATCTCCTAAATAAAATAAAATAAAATAAATAGTTAAAATAAAATAAAATAAATAAAACCTAAATTCTAAAATAAAATAGACTAAAAAATCTAAATAAAATAAAACTAAAATAAAATAAAATAAACTTAAAATATAAATAAAAAAGAAAAATAAAACAAACCAAAAATAAACCTAAAATTAAACTAATTGAAAAAATAAAATCTAAACCACTAAACCTAAATAAATGGTTATATAAACTAAATTAAAACTAAACTAAAATAATAAACCTAAAATACTAAATAAAATAAAATAAACTAAAAACTATACTAAATAAAATAAACTAAACTAAACTAAAATAAAAATAAAACATAAACTAAATAAAATTAAAATAAAATTAAACTAAATAAACCTAAACTTACAAAAAACTAAATAAAAAATCTAAACTAAAATAAATAAACTTATCTAAATAAAATAAAAAAACCTAATAAAAATAAATTAAATAAACATAAACCTGATTACTTAATAAAAAAACACAAACCCTAAAACTAACCCTAAACCTTGGTAATCCTAAAACTAAAACCACAAACCTAGAAAACCCTAAAAGTTAAACCCAAAATCTAAAACTAACCACTAAACCCTTAGCCACAAACCCTAAACACAAACCTAACCATAAAATCTAACTCTAAACCCTAAACTCCCAGCCCCTACACTAAACCCTAAACTTAAACCTAAAGTAACAAAATAAATTAAAAAATAAACCTAAACCCTAAAATCAAATAAACCTAAACCCTAAGAATGGGCAAGACCTTGATGGCAAGAACATCCGTCAGCTCGGTCCAGATGGTGGTGGCGGAGAGGTGGCGGTTATCCTTGATGGAAGTGGGAGATCTAGGTCTTTGGGGATATGGAGGTGGTGGTGAGTAGTGGTTGTTATGGAGCGAGAGGAGGCGGCGGAGGTTCTGGTGGTGGTGCGGAGGGAGAGATTTGAATATGATGGCGAGATCGCTACTCGAGGCGAGGTGGTTGATGGGAACTTGAAATTAAAGAACGACCAATCAGATCTATTGCTTATGGAATTGTATCTTTATAGTAGAGAATGATCAACTTATTTATGGTTTTTGATTTGCTCATTTTTTAGCTCATCATATGTGTCACCCAGGGGTGTAACTTGGTTGATGAAATTGAAATGTTGAATCTGAATTTATTCTCTATTAAAAAAAAGCAAACCCTAAACCTAAACCTAAACTAAAACTTAAACCCTAAACCTAAACCTAAACCTACTAAACCTAAATCTAAACAAACCACTAAATAGCTAAAAACTTAAACCTAAACTAAATAAATCACTAAAATAAATAAATAAACCTAAACCAAAATAAAATAAAAATACAAAATAAAATAAAAACATAAACTAAAACCTAAACATGAACTTAAACCACAACGTAACTAAGCAGGATTAAAATAAAAATAAAACTAAGCTAAAATAAATAAATAAATAAAACCTAAATTAAACTAAAAAATAAATAAACCTAAATAAAAACTAAGCATAAAATAAAAATAAAGAAACCTAAAATAAAATAAAATAAAAATTAAATGAAACCTAAACCTAAAAATAAAAAATAAAATAAACTTTAAATTAAAAGAAAAAAAAAAAACTTGAACCTAAAATAAAATATAAAATAAACAAAATAAAATAAAATAAAATAAAATAAATAAACTGGACCTAAAAAAATAAAACTAAACCTAAACCTAAATAAATAAAATAAAATAAACTAAAATAAAACTAAACCTAAACTAAAAAAATAAAACCTAAAATAAACTTAAAATAAAACCTAAAATCTAAATGAAAAAATATAATAAAACCTAAACCTAAACAAATTAAAAATTAAACCTAAACCTAACATAAAATAAATATAAAATTCAACTAAAAATAAGCCAAAACCTAAAATAAACTAAAATAGAGACATAAACTAAAATAAATGAGTGAAATAAATAAAACTAAATTAAATAAAAACAAAGATTAACTAAATAAAAATAAAATTAAAATAACCTAAAATAAATAACAAATAAACTAAATACTAATTAACCACTTATGGGTTTGTGATTTAAAAAAAAACCCAAACCCAAAGATCAACCTTTGACCCTCAGGCCCTGGGCCCTCAGGCCTGGGACTACAGACCACAGGCCACTGTGACCCTGGGCCACTGAGTAAGACTAGATCATGGAGTCGTGGGCCTGGGCCCCAGGCCTAACCTAGATCATGAGCCACAGGCCACTGCCCCAGGCTCACAGGCCACAAGACCCTGGGCCCTGGGCCCAGGGCCCCAAGACCCTGGACTGAGGCCCTGGAGCGACCCTGGGCACTGGGCCTGGGGCCAAGGCCCAGGACCCCAGGATACTGGTGACGGGCCATGAAACTAAGTGACACCAGGACTGAAACAGGACTGAGCCCGGACCCTATGCTGGGCTGGGCACTGGATACAGGCCAGGCCACTGGGCCTAGGCCCTAAACTGGGCTCTAAGACCACTGAGCTGAGGCTGGGCCCTGGGCCCCAGGTAGCCCAGATCCACAGGCCTGAGCCCCAGGCTTAAAGGCTGGACACTGGGCCCTAGGTGTGCGCCTGACCTGGGCACAAAGTAAATAAATCTTAAGATAAATGGATTAATAACACCTAATATGATAGATAAGATAAAACCTTAACATAAAACTTAGGCATAAAAATAAAATAAATTAAAACTTAAACCTAAATAAAATAAATTTAAAAATAAAACCTAAATAAATCCTAAAACCTAAAATAAATTAAAATAAAAATAAACTAAAATATTAATAAAGATTAAACTAAACTAATAAAATAAAACCTAAAAAATAAAACTAAAACAAAATAAACCTAAAATAAAATAAAATAAAACTAAATTAAAATTTAAACCTAAAAATATAAACTAATAAAACCTAAAGTAAATAAAATAAAGCCTAAACCCTAAACTAAAGAAAATAAACCTAAAAGAATAAAATAAATAAAATAAAATAAAACCAACAAACTAAAATAAACTAAACAAATAAACAAAACCCAAACCTAAACCTCAGTAAATAAAATAAAATAAACTAAAATAAACCTAAACCTAAACTAAAAATAAAGCTAAAATAAACCTAAAATAAAACCTAAAACATAAACCTTAAAATAAAATAAAACCTAAACTAGAAAAATAAAATAAAACATAAACTAAAAATAAAATAAAAGTAAAACTAAAAATAAACTAAACCTAAAAGGTTAAAAAATAAAATACTGGCTAAAATAAATTAAAAAATAGTAAACTAAACTAAAAATCTAAATATTAAATTAAATAATATGTAAATAAAATAAACTAAATTAAACCCACTGCCGGTTTAATTTGTTTAAAGCCTAAACCTTGTAAAGCTCTAAAGGCCTTAAAGCCAACCCTTGTCCCTAATCCTGACTTATAAAGGCCACCCTGCCAAAAATCCTGCCACCCCAGGCTGAGCCACGGACCACCCCCTCACAAGCATGACCTGAGTTCTAGGCCCTACCCTAGTAAGATCATGGATCTAGAACTCCTAACCTCTCTGGGACCACAAGGCCATGGCCCCTAAGCAGGCCATAAATCCTGACAGGCTTGGTGCACCTGGGCCACTTGCATACATAATCCTCACTGACTGGAGCCTAGGCCTGAGCCCTGACTGGGCCCTACCCAAAGCATAAATCCTGACCTATCCTAAACCATGAGACTGAAACCTAAACCTAAACTAAATAAACCAAGATAAAATAAATAAAATGGACCTGGATAAATAATAAGATAATAAATAAAATAAAATCAAAACTAAGACCTAAATCTAAAGCTAAACATAAAATAAAATAAAATAACTAACAAAAAATAAATAAAATAATAAATAAAACCTAAATAAATAAAATAAAATAAACCTAAGATTAAAACCTAAATAAAAAAAATTAACATAAAATAAATTTAAAATAATCCTAAAATAAAATTAAATAAAAATAAAATAAAAACCTAAACCAAAATAAATAAATCTTAAAATAAAACCTAAAAATAAATAAAAAATAGAACATAAACCCTAAACTAAAAAAAATGTAAACTTACAAAAAAAAACTTAATAAAATAAACCTAAACCTAAAATAAAATAAACTAAACTAAAATAAATAATAAAATAAAATAAAAACCTAAACCATTTTTTAAAAATAAAACCTAAATCTAAAAAAAATAAATAAATAACTCAACTAAAAATTAAACTCTAAACCACAGAATAAATAAAACCTAACTAAAATGATAAACCTAAAATAAATAAACTAAACTAAATAAAAATAAAATAAACCTAAATAAAATGAATACATAAACTAAATATACCTGTTGATTTTAAAAAAATCACCTAAATCTTGACTCACTGAGCCTAAACCACCTAAGCCCTGGGCTTCCACACTTGACCCTTCTGCTACCCTAGTTAAACCACTAAACCCTGAGCCCTAAACCTAAACCTAGATTCTAACCCACTAAACCACAAACCTAAACCTAATCAGCAACCCTAGCTAAAATAAATTTTAAATTAAACCTAACCCTAAACCCTAAACCCTGAATGTGAAGATCTTGATTGGCCGAACAATCATCGTCAGAAATGTTGTGGAGTAAAAGGTTATCACATGGAGTGGTTATGGAGAGAGTGGTAGAAACCCGAGATAGTTTGATTATAGGTGATCACCATATGGAACTATGTCTTTAAGTAGAGGGTTCTAGTTATGGGGCTTTAATTTTGCTCTATGCATGCTAATTTTTTACTATGTCATCTCTAATGTCTTAGAAAACTTGTTACTTAGTTGATGAAATCAAAAGAAGAAATCTTGAATATGAATTTGTATGTTAAAATCAAAAACCAAGCTAAAACTAAAACCTAAAACTAAACCTAATGACTCTAAACCTAAACTAAACTAACCCCACCCTGGGCTAACACCCTGGGCCTGGTCAGTTCCCCTACCTGGGCCTAAACCTTAAACCCCAGGCCTGGACCACCAAAATTGCTTTACAACCATAGGCCCTGAAAGGCCTAAAAAGGCAGGTGCCTAGGCCTGACTTGGGCTTTAGGCCTGGGCCCTGGGCCTGAGCCTATTTAGGCCCTGCCCTGGGCCACTGGGCCCTAGGCCATGGGCCCTAGGCCCTGGGCCCTGGGCTGGACCTGGGCCACTGAGCCTGGGCCACAAGCCCCTGATCCTGGGCCTAAATAATAAGATAAATAAAAAGACCTAAACCTAAATAAAATAATAAAATAAAGATAAAGATAAAACTAGTAAAGGCTTAGGCCTAAACCTAAAGATAAAGATAAAATAAACTAATAAAATAAATTAAAATAAAATAAATAAAACATAAACTAAAATAACCAAAGATAAAATGAAAATAAAATAAAACTAAATGATAAATAAAAATAAAATAATACTAAAAATAAAATAAAAAATAAAAAATACAAAAATAAACCTAAAATAAATAATAAATAAAATCTAAATACAAAAATAAAATCTAAACCTAAGTAAAAAAATAAAATAAAATAATAAATAAACCTAAGAAAAAAAAAAAACCTAAAAAAAATAAACCATAATCAAGATAAAATAAAATAAAAATAAACTTAAACCCAAATAAAAAAAATAAAATAAAAATAACACTATAAACCTAAAATAAAATGAAACCTAAACCTAAAATTAAAATAATAAAAAATAAACGTAAACCTAAATAATAAAATAAAATAAAACTAAACTAAAATAAATAGAAACCTAAACTAAACTAATAAAATAAACTAAATTAAAAAACTTAAACTAAAATAAATAAACCTAAAAGAAATAAACTAAATAATTAAAAAATAAAATAAATTAAAATAAATAAAAAATAAATTAAATAATCCGAGACCTACTGGTTCACATAATTTTTTTTAAAAAAACCTAAAAGATTCTAAATCTTGGTCCTAAATACAAACCCAAAACCCTAGAAACCAGAGAAACCCTAAACCTACAATCTAAATATAAACACCTAACAGCAGGCCTGGCCCTGGGCCCTAGATCCTGGGGACCTGGGCCCTGGACCACACAGATACTGGGCTCCAGAGATCCCAGGCTGGGCCCAGGCCACTGAAGCCAGGCTGCCTGGGCTAGGCCCTAGGCCCTGGGCCTAAATGGCCATAGGCCCTGGACCATGGGCCCTGGGCCAGCAGGCCCTGGCCCTAAACCTGGGCCACTGAGCCCAGGGCCTGGGTTGGGACTGGGCTGACACAGGCCCAGATCACAATACAGGCCTGAGGCCCTGGGCCCTGGATCTGTGCCTGAACCCTGGGCCCTAGAGGCCAGGCCTGGGCCTTGGCATGCCTGAGTGACCTCTGGAGTCCTAGGCCCCCCAGGCCTGGGCACTGGGCTAAAGGCCACTGGGCCCTGAGCCCTGGAAACAGGCCTGACCCTGGGCCCTGGAGCCCTGGACCACAAGGCCAGGCCCTGGGCTCCTATCATAAAACACAATCACTGAGGCTGAGCACTGGGCCTAAATCTGGGCCCAGGCACTGACACACCTGACACTAAAACACCTGGGCCACCACCTGGGCCCTGGGCCCTCTATAACCCTAAACATTAAACCCTAAATCCTGGGCCCCTAAACCCTAAACTACCCTACCACTAAACCTAAACTCTAAATTACTAAATAAAAATAAACTAAATCTTAATAAACCTAAACCAGAATGGGAAGAACCTTGTTGGGGAACATTCACACATCAATGAGTCTAGATCACGGCGATGGAGGCAAGGAGGCGGTGATTATCATAGTGGTGGTGGGGGATCTAGAGGTGCTGGTGGATATGAAGGTTGTGGTCAAAACAGTGGTGGCTATGAAGGCTTTAGAAGCAATGTAGGTTACAATCGTGGTGGTGGCGGAGGGAGAGATCGAGGATATGATGGTGGAAACCGCTACTTGAGAGGCCGGGTGGTTCTAATGGGAACTAGAGAAACTGAAGAATGGTCGATCTGATCTGCTACCTATAGAGCGGTGTCTTTATAGTAGAGATAGATCTAGTTATCTAAGGTTTTTAATTTTCTCTATGCATGCTCATCCTTTATCTATCTTGTCGCTTGTGTCTTAAAAACTTGGTGTGTTACTTGGTTGATGAAATCAAAGAAGAAATGTTGAATTTGAATTTATTCTTTGTTAAAAGAAATAAAACCCTAAACCCTAAACTAAAACTTGAACGACACAACCTAAACTCTAAACCTTAAACTTTACAAACCCTACCTAAACCTAAACCCTACCCTAAACCTTGCCTAAACCCTAAATCTCCCTAAATCCTAAACTCTACCATACCCACAAAACTAAAGGCCACTAAACCTAAACTAAACTAAATAAACTTAAAATAAATTAAATAAAAACCTAAACCAAGATAAAATAAAAAATAAGATAAAAATATAAACTCAAAAAGCTAAACCTAAACTTAAAAAAATAAAATAAAATAAAATAACTAAAAAATAAAATAAATAAAATAAACTAAAATAAAACTAAAAACCTAAAAAAGATAAACATAAAATGCTTAAAATAAATAAAATAAACTGACCTTAAACTTAAACCTAAAATAAAATAAACTAATTAAATAAATAAACCTAACTGTAATAAACTAAACTAAACCTACCCTAAATAAAATAAAATAAAGATAAACTAAATTTAAAATAAAACCTAAATATAAAAAATAAAACCTAAAACCTAAACCTAAAAAAATAAAATAAACCTAAACCCCTAAAATAAGAACTAAAACAAAAAAAATAAACTAAATTAAAAAAATAAACCTATAAAAATAAACTAAAATAAAACCTAAACTAAAATAAATAAACCAAAATAAATAAACTAAACTAAATAAAATAAAATAAACTAAAATAAATAAAATAAACTAAATAAACATAGGCTTCTTTGGCTTTAGATAAATTAAAAGATGAAGATCAATCCTAAACTAACCCTAGGCCTGACCCACAGACCCCTGAAGGCCTAGGCCTGAGCCCTGGGCCCTGGGCCCTAAACCCTAAGACCACAGGCCCTGGGCACTGGGCCTCCTGCCACTAGGCTAAACCATACCTAAACAAACCTAAAATAAATTAAATGAAAACCTAAACATAAATAATTTAAATAAAATAAAATAAATTTAAAACATAAAATAAAACCTAAACCTATACGTAAAAATAAAATAAGAAAAAAAAATTAAAACTAGTTTAAAATAAAATAAATAAAAACCTAAACTAAACTAACAAATAAAATAAACCTAAAAATTAAACAAACTAAATAAAATAAAAATTAAACATAAAATAAAAATAATATAAACCTAAGATAAAATAAAAAAACTAAATAAAAACCTAAACCTAAAAAATAAACCTAAAAATAAAACCAAACAATATATTAAAATAAAACCAAAATAGGAAAAATAAAAATAAAATAAATAAAATAAAATAAACCTTAACCTAAACTAAAATAAACTAAACTAAAATAAATAAAACTTAAACTTAAGCCAAAAATAAACTAAAATAAAATAAAATAAAATAAACTTAAAATAAAACCTAAAAATAAACCTAAAATAAAACATAAAACCTCAACCTAAAAATAAAATAAAACTAAACCAATATTTAAAATAAAATAAATCCTAAACGAAAAATAAAATAAATAAAACTAAACTAAAATGAATAAACTAAACCTAAGACTAATTGAAAACTAAACTAAAATGATAAACTAAACTATATAGATAACATAAACATAAATAAAAAATAAATAAACTAAAGATCAAAAAATAAACTAATAGGCTAGATGAACTTCTGGTTTGCTTGATTAAAGAAAACCCAAACCCTGAAACTGGGCTGATCCTAAATAGTCCTGGGCCCTAAACTGCCATGACCCCTAGGCCTGGCCTAGGCAGGCCTGGCACAAACCAAACCCCAGGCTGGCTCTTCTGAGCTCAGTCCAAACAAGCCCTGAGCCACTGAAGCTGGGCTTGACCACTGTGCTGGCCCTGGGCCCTGGGCCCTGGAGCTAGACCCCCTGAGCCTGGACTAGGCTATGGGCCCAGACCATGACCCTGACCACTGGGCCTGAGCCACTGAAACCAGGCCACAGGCCTGCTGGGCATAAAACCTAAATAAACTAGTTAAAGACCTAATTATAATGATAAAACCTAATGGAGTTAAAGGGAATAAAGGCCTAGGTAAAACCTACCAAATAAATAAAGATAAAGAAATAAGATAAAATAAAATAAACCTAAACTAAACTAAAGATAAATAAAACCTGGAATTAAAACCAAGATAAAACTACATAATAAAATAAAATAAACCTAAAATAAAATAAAATAAAATAAAACTAAATACCTAAAAATAATAACCAAAATAAACCTTAAAATAAAAAAAACCTAAACCATAAACTTAAAACATAAACTTAAAATAAAATAAACAAAATAAAATAAAACTAAACCTAAACTAGGAATAAACTAAACTAAAATTAAAAAAAAACCTAAAAACTAAAACCTAAACCTAAATAAAACCTAAACTAAATAAAATAAAATAAACTAAAACACATAAACTAAACTAAAAATAAAACTTAAATAAAATAAAACTAAAACTAAAGAAAATAAAACCTAAACTAAAATAAAAAATAAAACCTAAAACAAAATAAAATAAATATAGATGCAGAAATAAACCTAACCAAAATAAACTAAATAAAACCTAAACTAAAATAAATAAACTAAAAGTAAACTAAATAAATAAAAATAAATAAAATAAATAAAAAAATAAAATATAATAAATAAAGATAAATGAATAAATAAACCTGGACTATCTTTGCTTAAAAAAAACCTAAACCCTAGGCTCACCCTACTTAACCACCTGACCCACTGGGCCCCAGACCCTAAACCCTAAGACCTAGGCCTTAAATGTGATCATGACCCACTGGGCCTGACCCACTGACCTACCTAAACTGAGCTAAAATAAGATAAACTAAAATAAACCTAATCTACTAAATTAAACCTAAAATGACCTAAAATAAACTTAAGATGTGAGCCTAAAATAAAAGACTGAGCAACCTAGATAAAATAAAGGCTACCAATAAAAGATAATTAAACTAAAGATAAGCGACTGAGCTGAGCCTGGGTATAAAAGATAAAACCCAGGCTAAGATAAATAAAGATAAATAAGGCTAAATAAAGATAAAATAAAGAAATAAAATAAATAGACCTAGGCCTCTGGTTTGTTGTAAAAAAACTCCCTGACCCTGGGCCCTTGGGCCTAGATCCTGGGCCACAGGCCACACTGGGCCCTGAGGCCACTTGACACAGGCCACAGAGGCTGACCCGGCCACTGGCCCTGGGCCTACAGGCCTGAGGCTAAAACCCTGGGCTCTGATCCTGGGCCCTAGGCCTTGCACCTGGCCCTGGGCCCTGGGCCCTTGGCCTAGATCTTGGGCCACAGGCCCTGGGCCACTGACCTGGGCTAAATGACCTGATGATAAATGATAAAAGGCCTACCTAAATAGATAAAGAATAATATAAAATAAAACTTAAGTGACCAAACCTAGGCCTAAAATAAAGATAAAGATAAAATAAAATAAACTAAAATAAGATAATTAAAACCTAAACTAAACTAAAATAAATAAACCTATGGATATAAGATCTAAATAAAATAAAATTAATCATAAGATAAAATAAAACTAACATAAAATAAAATAAACTAAAAAACCAATTAAAAATAAACCTAAATAAACCTACCCTAAAAAAACTAAAATAAAAAATAAATAAACAAAATAAACCTTAAAATAAACTAAACTAAGATAAATCCTAAACCTAATCCTAAACTAAATATAATAAAAAACTAAAACCTAAAAACTAACATGAAAGAATAAATAAAATAAACCTAAAACCTAACCTAAAATACAAAATAAAATAAAACTCAGCTAAAGAGACTAACCTAAAATAAATAAAATAAAACCTAAAATAAAATAAACAACTCATAAAAAATAAATTAAACTTAGTAAAAGAAAACAAAATAAACTCAAACATAAGATAAACTAAATAAACCTAAACTCTGCTTGATTTTTAAAATGCCCTACCCTAAACCCTAATTCCTAAACCCTAAACCCTAAACCTAATCCCCAGGCCCTAAATCCTACCCACAACCACAAACCCTACCTGACACTTGAAACCACACCACACCTACCTTAAACATCACCTTGCCCACCCTAAACTAACCTTTATCTCTAAACCCTTAACTAACCCTAATCCCTAAACCCTAAACTAACCCTAAATTAACCCTAAACACTAAGAATGGGTAGAACCTTGATGGTAGGAACATCACCATTCAACTAAGCTCAATCTATATCTGGCGGTGAAGGTGATGGTTATCATAGTGGTGGTGGGGGATCTAGAGGTGCTGGTGGATATGGAGGTAGTGGTTAGAGCAGTGGTGCTTTCAGAGGCGGGAGGAGCGATGGAGGTTACACTTATGATGGTGGTGGTGGCAGAGGAAGAGATCAGGGATATGATGGCGGATCCCACTACTCGAGAGGCTGGGGTGGTTCCGATAGGAACGGAGAAATTGAAGAATGGTCGATCTGATCTGCTGCTTATGGACTTGTTTCTTTATAGTATAGATGATTATGCTTATCTAGGAATTTTGATTTTCTCTATGGGTGTTCATTTTTGAATTATGTCATCGCTTGTGTCTTAGAAAACTTGGTATACTACTTGGTAGTTAAAATTCAAAAGAAGAAATGTTGAATCTAAATTTCTTCTCTATTTAAAAAAAAAAAAGACCTTAAACCTTAAACTAAAACTTAAACCCTAAACCTAAAATCTAAACCTAAACCCAAACCTAAACCCTAAACCCTAAACCTACAACACTACCCTAAACCTTAAAAGCTAAAAACCTAAACATACTAAATAAAACTCAAAATAAAATAAATAAAAAAAACCAAAATAAAATAAAATAAAATAAAAAAACAAAAAATACTAAACCTAAACCAAAATGAAGAAAATAAAAAAACATAAAACTAAATTAAAATAAATAAAACCTAAACTAAACTAAAATAAAAACCTAAATTAAACATAAACAAACCTAAAATAAAATTAAATAACTAAGATAAAATAAAATAAAAAATATAAATACTAAAAAAATCTAAAAATAAAGCCAAAATAACAAATAAAACCTACCCTAAACCTAAAATAAACATAAAATAAACATAAAGCAAATTAAAATAAAATAAACCTAAACCTAGGCCTAAAATAAAGATCTCAGCCTAAACATGAGACTAAATAAAAGATAAACTAAAACCTAAAGACTAAAAAAAAAACTCAAAATACTAAAATAAACCTACCAACATAAAATAAAATAAAATCCAAACTTAAAGGTAAAATAAAAAATAACCAAACCTAAAAAAATAAAAAGAAATAGACTCACTAAAACCTAAACAAAAATGATTAAAGATAAAACCAAACAAAATAAAATAAACTACTAAATAAAAAAAGAAAATAAAATAAACTCAATAAAATAAAAATAAACTTAACTACTGGGTTTGCTTGTTTTAAAATCCTAAATCCTATACTGAGCTCACACCCTAAGCACCCAAGGCCAGGCCCTCCACAATCCTAGGCCTGGCTCTAGGCCCCAAGACCTGGACTCTGAGCCTGCCACCTGGATGGTGGACCCCACTTATCCCCACCCACAAATCTACCACACACTACACCCCACCTAAACCCTACCCTGGCCCCTAAACCCTAAACCCTCCTAAAACCCACCTTAATTTAAACTCTAAACCCCTACCCTAACCCTAAACCCTGCCTCCCCCACCCCCAACCCATACTAAAGCCCTAACCCAGAATGGGAATAATGGCGGTTACATCACCATCAATTGGGTTGATCTGGAGGGAGATGAAGGTGCGTTATAAATGTAGTGGTGGGGGATCTAGAGTCTTGGTGGATATGGATGTTGTGATGAAGAAGTGGTGGTTATGGATGTGGGAGGAAAGAGGTTACATAGATGGTGGTGGCGAGAGATCGAGGATATGATGGGATCCAGCTACTCGAAGGCTGGTGGTTTTGATGAGCTGGAGAAACTAAAAATGGTGATCCGATGCTTATGGAATGTATTTATAGTATAGATGGTTCTACTTATCTAGGGTTTTGATTTACTCTATCGGTGCTCATTTTTATCTCATCATGTTGTCTTAGAAAAATTGGGGTGCTTCTTGGTTGATAAAATCAAAAGAAAAATGTTAAATCTTGTTCTTATTAAAAAACTTAAACCTAACTAAAAACTAAACCCTAAACCTAAACCCCCTAAACCCTAAACCTAAACCCTAAACCACCCTAAACCCTAAACACTAATGTTAAAACCCTAAACCCTAAACCCTAAACCTAAACCATAAACCTAAACCCTAACTGACCCCACCTAAAACCCAAAACCCAAACCTAAACCTAACTAACCCTTTCAATAAAGATCATGTTTGAGTAGATAATGAATGACCTAATCTAACATAATTATGGTTTGTTAAAGAAAATGTCTTCAAGAGACTTTCCCTTGACTTAGAGATTGAATACCCTAAACCCTAACCTAAATCATATTATAATACCATATATTATAGTATAATGTAGCATCATATATTTGAGCATGTAGTGATGTGTTTTGGATGTTATAAGATGTTTTGAAATGTTTTAGTATATTATGGTATTGTGCCCTATAGTCTATATTAATATAAATCATAAAAATATTAATTTAATAAATTAGATGATGAAATTTGTTAAATTTGATGTGGGAATTTGGTTGTAATACCAAAGGTGTACCACTTAGTCTAAAATGTAAGATTTTATGTTCAAAATAAATATTATATGTTGTAGCATAAGCATCATATATCATAATTATTCTACATTTTAAATTCTTTTAGTATTTTACAACACATATTTGAAAATATTATTTATAAAATGTTGATTTAGACTTTAAAATGGTGGAATTTGGCCAAATTCATAATAGGTAGTGCTTAATCATAATATATTATTTCAATTTAAAATATGTAAATGATACAACTAAAATATATTATTTTTATTATTTAGACTAATTTTATGATTTTTTCTCTTAAGCAATCCTTATGATGTGATGTGCAATATATATAATATATGTTATAGTGTATTATAATATAGGATGCCATAACATAGTGTAGCATCATGCATTATAAGATACTATTGTTATTTAGCTTATTTTAGTTTGTTATAGTATGATGTAGTAGTGTTTGTACTGGTATAATTCATAAAAATACTGATTTATAGGCTGCGATGATGAGATTTGGCAAAATTTAAGGTAAGCTTTAGGGAACATCATTGGGGGTGTGCTATGGTGTGTCATCTAATCAAAAGAATGGAATTTTGCGTCCAAATCATTTTTCAACCAAATTTTATAAATTTTTTGCTTAAAGTGATTCATTTTAAGGTGTAATGTAAGATAATATATTATATGAAAGCATATTAAAATATAATGTACATAACAATATAACTTCACATATAGATGAATGTGGTGGTATGTTACTAAATGTTATTGGACATTTTAGTATGTTTTACTTTTATTATATTACATTGGGTCGAAACTCACAAAAATATTAATTTGAAGGTTGAGATGGAAGAATTTGGCCAAATTCACACCAAGAAGAAACACAAAATTATACTATTTTGTACCATTTCTAATAGAAAATAATAGTTTTACATCCAAAATGAACATTATTCACATTTTGAGAAAATTTTGTTATTTTGTCCTTTTAAGTGATTCTAATGAGGTGTAATGTTAGATAATATATTATATTATAGCCAATTATAATATAACATCATATATTATAATATAATATAGTGTGTTAATACACTATAATGTTTAGCATGATATTGTATAGTTAGTTTGAGCTTGCACCATCACAAATCCTAAAATGTTGATTACAATGTTAAGATAATGTAATTTGAATGAATACATTGCTAGGCTTTTGGTTGAAGTATTAAAGTTATGAATAAGAGAAGTAATAAGATTTTATGAGAATTTCATGTCAAAAACATGGAGGGAGATCTACTAGGGGATCACACATGCATTGGACATGACATGTGAGGGTCTAGAAGAAGAAAATCTGCTTGGAATAAGGTATGAATTTGATTTTATTATATGATTTATGTAAAGAAGATCTGCTGGGGATAAGAATCTATAATCCACCCGAGATTAAGATCAAATTGACTTTAATTTATTTTGTTCTAATTAATGTGGAGGCATATCTGCTAGAGATATGGGCTCAAGTCTGCTATGGATTGGGTATATGAACCTTCCACTAGGGAAGAAGGATCGGGCTATCCGCTGGGGATTAGGATTTAGGTTTGATTTCATAGATTTGTTTTGGGATGTATCTGCTAGGGATAAGAGTTTGGTTGGATTTCTTTAATTTAGACTCTACTAGGGGAGTTGGTTTAATTTAGCTCCACTAGGGAGGTTGGTTTTGAATTTAATTTATTTATTAACTTATTTATATAAGATTTTGGGCTCCACTAGGGGGATGGTGTGATTTAACTCCATTGAGGAAAATTAGAATGGGTTTAATTTAATCTAAGTTAATGTATGGACCTGTGGTGTCTGCGATGGAATGGGCTATGTCACTTGACCTACCTCAACTTTACAAATCCAAGGGATAGTCTACTGGTGATGGGGAATAGCCAACCTAAGGGGATGCCTTTTGGTGTGTATAGGAAGAAGACATAGTAGACTTACATCTTCAAAGAGAGGAACAATCAGGGTGACACTGGTTGTAAAATAAATCAAAAGCGACCTAGACTTCTTGAGTGAATGAGGAGACTTATGTCAACTCAAAAGTAGTCAAGATTAATTTTATCTTAAATTTATGTGATTTGATATGGTTTATTTGGTTTAGTTTGATTTTTGAATTGAGCATATCCGTTGGGATGTGAGCTTGGTTAAATTTGATTTTTAATGGACCATGTCGATGGACCCAGATGGATATGTCAGACTTGTCATATCTCAGATTTACAAATCCAAAGGGATGGTCTACTAGTCGTGCTGTAGAGCTAGCCAACCTATAGGGTTTCCTTTTAGTGTGCACCAACTATGCTAGGAAGAAGGCGTAGCAAACTTACATCTTCTAAAGCAGGGAACAACCGCTGGATTGACCTGTTGGTAGCACAATCAAAATTAGGGCGACTTGAGTGAATTCCACTAGGGACTTATATTAACTCTATAGTAGTCAGGCAATTTCTATAGTGAGTTTTGATAACACTATCCTAAAAGTAGGATATCTGCTTGGGAAATGGTACTAGTAGGGGTGTCCTCCTAATCCACAAGTGAATATATATTTTATTTATATGTTTGTGTGGACCTGTTGGTGTCCGGACACAGAGAAGGGGCTATGTACCTTGACTATCTCGATTTACTAGACTAAGGAGAATTTGCACATCCACGGGAAGGATTCTCCAACCATATGGGTGGTTACAAGGAAGCGGGAGCTGTCCAATCAGTAGTAGTCTAAATGGGGTTACAAATGATGTGATCCAAATATAATGCCCACAGGAGTCTTTGCTAGGGCATTATCTAAGCCTTGGAAAAGAAAGCCTATAGGTGTACGATGGCCAACTCAAGGAGAAATCATAGCAGACTTACATTTATCATGAGTGGTGTATCCTAAGGTGCAAGAACTAACCAACCTAATCTGTATCTATCAGCATGAGTGGTGTATCTGTCAGCATAGTGATAACCAACAAACCTAAGGAGATCGTCAGTGTGCAATGATCAACCTGGAAAGAAAGTGTGTAGGCTTACAACTTTCCAAGAAGAATTGATCATCGGGATAGTCTATCGTCGGTGGGATAGATGTTATCTAACCTAGTGTGACTACTAAGCAAGGAGCCTCGAGGAAGGACTGGACTGGGCTTGAAAGTCGAGGGAAGGAGCTACTAGGGACTTATCATAAAACCTCAAATATACTCGATCTTGATTAGGATTAATCCAAGAAGAAAGCATAGTAGACTCACATCCTGTTAAATGAAGCCAACATGAGGCATTTTACCGGCCATGCAGGAAAGCCTACAAAACTAACAAGGCACTCATCAGTGTGCAGGGGCCAAGTAAAGAAGAAAAGCGTAGTAGACCTACATCCTCCAGAGCAAGAAGACCACTGACACTAGGGTAGCATGTTACCTAGAGCAACTCTGAGTGTGTCTTGGGGTGTTATCTCAAATATAGTAGCTTGAGATAATATGTGTTTATTTTATATGTTTTCATGTAGTTTTATTGTGTTATGTCGATGAAGGATAGGACAGGGGTTCCTTACACACCTACCTAAACACATCATGGACAAGAATACTTTCAACATGGAAGAGCAGGAATTCAAAATGGAATTTTCATTGATGATAATTATTTTAAAACATGATTTATAATATTTCTTTAAGAAGAGCCCGTTGATTGGAAGCATTGGGCATTCTCTTTTATGATTAATAAGCTGATAAGATCCTACTTGTTAGGCCTTCTATATCGTAAAAGGTAATTCCCAAGTGGGTTCAATACATCCCATCTTATGACGGGCAATAATCAGTCTCCTTAGAACTAAAATAACCTCTCATACTTGAAAAGCTCTAGGAAGTACCAACTTGTTGTTATCTTCAATCATTTTAACTTTTATACAACTTACGGTTTTGGCATGCTGCATCTCTCCTCAATCCTTGAGCTCTTCTAATCACTAGCATTACGCTCTTTTGTGATCTTGCTACAACTATCCAGTGATGGGAGTTGGACTTGATGGTAGAATGGCTTGGACCCATAAGGAGAAAGGAGTAAAGCGAGTTGGAGTTCTATATGTGGTGCGGGCCACATAAGGCTTGCTAAGCCATTGTGGCTTATTGTTGTCGAGTGTCTTCTTTAGTATTTGGATGAGAGTTTTGTTGAAGGCTTTTGCTAAGCTGTTTTCCCTGAAGTAGTTGATGGTAGAATATCTCCAATATATGATGTATCCCCAGGCAAAGTTATCAATCTGGATGCTCTTGAATGCAGTACCATTATCAAAAAAAATTCATCAAGACACTCTGAACCTATATACGTTATGGTAACTAAAAAACTAGAGCACATCTTTGAGTGGCCTCTCACGAGCAAAATCACCTTCACCCATTTGGAAAAGTAGTAGTAGCTAAGATGAACCGATGACCCTTGGAAGAAGGAGGATCAATCGGACCCACTATGTGGTACCAACACTTTCGAATGGCCATGAGGCCAATGTAGGATGTAGAATATTGGGTGGTTGGTGTAGGACTACACCGTGTGTTTCACATTGGTGGCCTCGTCTAGCCATATACATACAATCTATGATCATCGATCACCAGTAGTATCATAGTCTCTTGATTTTGGCTATCATCTTTGGGCCGGATTGGTTGGCTCCACATAATAGTGTGTGATCCGCGATCTTACGGGCTTCATTCTGAACAACAACCACATGATGAGAACCGATATAAGGCACCATCCACAAGAGTGTAGGAAAGTGCTCTTTGCTTCATCTGATGGGCTTGGGACTTCTCTTGAGGTAGTTTACTTTTATTTAGGTAATTCATGAATGGTTGCCTCTAATCTAATTCCTCATCCTTCTTGGAAATGGCAACCCCTTCAAGGGAGTACTTTTTGATGAGTTTAATATCAATAAGGGATAAGACTAGTCTATTTTGGACCTTTATTGATATGGACTCATCCTCCGGACATGCCAACTCCTTGGCAAGCTTGGCTAAAGCATACACTATGATGTTCTCTCCTCGAGGAATCTTATAAATTGTAACCTCTAGGATTTAGGCCAACAACTTCATGGTGTACTTATGGTAGTGATGGAGCTTGGGCTTTATAACCTTATAGGACCTGATTTGGTTGATAATTAAATGTTGATGTTCTTGATGCTTAGAGTAATGGCTAACTCTAGACTGGCAATCAGAGCCTCATATTTGACTTTGTTGTTGGTACAAGGATTGAACAGATGATATGAGAATCTCATCACATTGCAATCTAGAGTTAAGAGAATTATTCCTACCCATACCTTTCCTAGAATAGTATATTATGGTTCGTCTCTTCTTTGAGAGAAAGCTGCACCATCAAATTACATCTCCTAGTGATGAATGCCAGTATCCCTTAAGTTCATGATTTTCATCAGGAGACAATCACTAAGCGGAGAATTACAAGAGGGTGTCTTTTAAGAAATCCACTAGTGCTTATCCTTTCACCACATGAAGGGGTATGAAGGTAATGTGATACTATAGTGGATAGCTTCGATCATGTCATGAGATACTATAGTGGATTGATCCTAGAGATTAAGTTTACCTTATGAAGAAGCATGTAGTGCTGTAGCTTTTGGGATGCAAAGATTAAAGCTTGGAAATGCTTCTCAATGAGTGAATGATTAGCCTCAGTAGGGATTAGATGATGGTTGAGGTACAGTACATTTTTCTTCCCTTCATTATTGGCTTGGGCCAACAAAGCACCAAGGGAGTCATCTAACATAGCAGTGTAAAGTATGAGCAACTTGCCCGGGATAGGGGCTGCTAGAACTGGTGGCCTCATCAAGTAATGCTTGAAGTCTTTGAAGGCATGCTCACACTTGTCATCCCACTTGAACTTGGCATCCTCTTTGACAAGTACTGAGAATGGCTGACATCTTCCCAATAGGTTGGATATCATCTTAGATATGCCAACTGCCCTTAGAATGATCTGAGTTTTGTTAAACTTTTAAGGGGTGGTATTTCTAATATCACCTTGATCTTCTTCGGATCTATTTTGATTCTTTAGTGTCGAACAACAAACCCAAGGAATTTCATTAAAATTACTCCGAATGCACACTTTAGGGGTTCATTTTGAGGTTAAATTAACTTAACTATTTGAAAACTACTCTCAAGTCAAAGAGATGGTCTTCCTTTACTCTACTTTTGACCACAAGATCATCGATATAGCACTCGACATGATGATGAATAAGTTCATCAAATATTCGAGTCATAGCCCGCTGTTATGTAGCACCAGCATTTCTAAGGCTAAAAGGCATGACATTATAGCAATAGAATTTGATTGGGGTTATAAAAGTAGTGTTTCTTTCATTTTTAGGGGTCATCTTTATTTAGTTATATCCAGATGAGCCATCCATATAAGAGAAGGCTGCATGAGATGAAGCAATGTCTACCATCAGCTTGGAGATTGGTAGTGAAAATTCATCTTTTGGACATGCCTTATTTAAGTCCCTAAAATTGATGCATATGTGAATTTTATCATTATTTTTCTTAACTGGGATGATGCTGGCTAACCAGGTAGGGTATTTTCTTTTCGAATGAAGCCAGCATCGATCGGTTGCTTGACCTCATAAATAACTTATTATTCTATGTCTACGCGTAAGCTTCTAGAAGCTTGCTTGATAGAGTTAGCAGTAGGCTCTATTCCTAGTTTATGGACCACTATGTCAGGAGCCAATCCAGGCATTTCTTAATAGCACCATCCAAAGCAATCCTTAAAATTAGTCAATAGTCTAAATAAGTATTAGTTTCAATTTCATTCAACAAAAAAATTGATGTATGTCGTGCGTGGATCTTCTTCAGTTCCTAGGTTGATTTCTTTGAGCTCATCGATGGTTAACTAGATCTCTTCTTCAAACTATGGTGGTACATCTTTGACTTCAAAATCATCTGGATCTTCTGATGTTTCTAAGCACAACTCCTCATATGAGTTAATGTGATTTGAAAAGAACATATTAGATTCTAAATGATTTATGATGACTAAGCAATAATCATCATCATCAAATGGAACCACTGTATCGAATGCTAGTTCTGGTCTTGATTGAGAGTTGTTGCATTTGTTCTTCTATAGATTACACAAGTCAAGTACAAATCAAAGGTAATTCTATTAAATCTTTATATGAATCATCCTCAAGTTCTACATCAACTTCATATCTTGAGGATGATGCTCCCAAAAGAACCTCGAGTCTTCACTCAGGATGAATTAGGGGCTTCCTTAACTACCAAACCCTCAATTTTGAGAGGAAAGTGGGGTTAGAGCTAAGGTTCCCCATGCCTAAGCTTGTTTCACATGTAGACTTGGATACACTTATGCTTTGCTTTTAGCCGACCTTCTCTATGGCTCTGTCCTCCAAGGGAATCTACTTCTGTGAAGGCTTGGTGTGCTAACCATATAAGACTCATCTTAACTAGATTCTAAGTCTATAAGGATAATAGTGTACTCCTTAGCTGGGACATATCTTCTATTGGGTGGGAGGTTTCCACCCCCAGGCGGCCTCTTCCTCTCTGCTTTGGTGGAGGTGGTCATATCCATATGTTGAATGGATGGAGTATGAGTGGAATTTAATGTAAGGCTCCACTTCCTCTAAGTCTATTTCTATTTTCTTTTCATTTTTCTTTTCTTTTCTTCTTCTTTTCTCTTTCTTTTCTTTTCTTTTCTTTTTTTCTTTATTTTTGAACTTTGGTCAAGTTTGTGAGAATAGACTTGTTGATTTTGAGGAGGTAGTACATCCTCATATATCGACCTCGTGAATTATAAATGGCTTGAGATCTCCTTTGACCAGTAGACAATCCCACCTCTCACAAACTTTACAGATGATGGATGGAACTATGTTGTTCTCATGTATCCATGGTCTCCCAAGCAAAAAGCATTGAAAGATGTATATCTGTGGAACTTGGCTCTTCCAATCATCTATCTCCAAGGGCAACACTATGGAGCTAGGCCATTGACCTCACTTTTGGAGTCGATTCAACTTCCCATCATAGCTTAAGTCTTCTAAACACTAAGACAGTCATACTTCTAACAATTAGGTAAACACTTAACCTAAGCTAAAGACTTAGAAGGGTTAACCATATGATTAGGTTATGCCTTAGGGATTATGATAATCCACCTACCTTACAACTCCAATCCATCCATGTTCACCTCCAAACCTCAAGTTCAATTCAAACATCAAATTCAAATCTAAATCTAAACCCAAATTCCAATACTAAATGGTTGAAGTCCATGATCAAATCCAAACTTGAAACCCAGCTAAGCCATATGACATATCTCATGGACTTAGCCAATCTTAATCCAAATAAATCCATAATCAATTTATTTTCTCATATTAAATTTATACCTTCAGTCATCTTTCAAAATATAAATCAAATCTAAATTGAAATGATTAAAACTAAATCAAACTAAATCAAAACCCTTCTTAAGCCATATGACCTATCCCTTAGAGCTAAATATTATCAAATCAAGTCAAACTCAATTGATTTTCTCACAAATCATATTTTCAATCATCTTATTCACAAATTTAAATGAAATATACATTTAAATCATCAAAACTAAATCAAACCAAATCAAAATCCAAACTAAGCCACATGACCCAACTCCATGGACTTAGCCAAATTCCTTATCCAAAACCCAAATTCAATTGATTTTCCCATGAATCAATCATACCTTCATGTTTGCAAATATAAATGAAATCTACAATCATCAAGTCAATCCAAAATTAAGTCAAACCCAACTTAACCTATTGAATTAAATATTCAAATGAACCAAAACCCATTTGAACATTTACAATTGAATTTATATATCAATCCCAAATCCATATATAAACTCAACTAAATCAAAACCCAAAATCAAGCCAACTAAACCCAATTGGTCCACTTGACCTAAAGTGGCCAATTTGACCTATTTGAGTTCTAATCCTACCCAAATTTGACTAAACCATCATCAAAACCTCCCATCATGATTGTTGTTTTAGGTTGACCAATTATCATAAATTAGGTCAAACTAAGTCAACTTGGTCATTTGACCAAGTCAACCCCTTAACCCATATGAACTACCCAAATTGCAATTCAACCAAGCCAAATCCCAATGATTCATACCAAATCAAAATCAATATTTGAATATGACTTGACCTTCGTCAAAAAACCCAATTGGCTCTCTTGACCCAAGTTGACCCAAATTCACCTAAAAGACCAAATTGGGTCAAATCAAAATAAACCAAATTGATTACAACCAATGGCTCAAGTTCAATACAAATTGATTGTTGAACTTGACCAAAGCCATGATTGGACCTAATTGAGATTGACCTACTTAGCCCAAATTGACCTAAAGGTTCAAGTTGGCCCAAATCAAAACCAAATCCAAATTAATTGAAACCAAAGCCTACAATCATCTTCAATTGGTCAACTAAACCCAAACAAACACCCAACCCAAGCCAATTTGGCCAATTTGGTCAAATTGGTTAACTTAACCCATTTGACCCAAATGAATTCAAATGAGCCAAAATCAAATCTAAGCCAAACTAAACCAAAACAATTGAACCAAAACATCCCAAATGATCATATGGACTTGACCAAATTCTTGGTTTGACCCAATTGACTAATTGGTCAACTTCTAACCCAATTTGATCTAATAAGTCAAATTGAGCCAAACGTAACCAAATCAACTCCAATTGACTTAAAATTTGGGCTAACCCACTTTTGGCTAATTTCAAATCTGCTCAAATCAAATCCAATACCAAATGATCATTCTACCATTGGGTAAAAGGCATCACATGAGAAAAATCACCAATGTAAGTGGTCATTTCTATTCTTGGCCAGTTGGTACTCTCCCAATAGTCCAGCTAGGCACCTAGGACACTACCCAACCTAACCCAAGGGGTGGTTGGGTCAGCCATGACCCATGGGAGGTGAAATCACCTCACCCTCCATTGGAGCATTTGAAACCCATAGGACACCCATGATTCCTCATTGGAAGCCACCTCCACACCTTCAACCAACCAAGCCGAGCCAATTCACCTCCTACCTGCCACCCATGACTCCTTGAGATGGCCAGATGACACTACAAGACAAACATGATCCCATAGTCTGATCAAGATGAAAGGTATACAACCCCTCATTTCCACTCAAACACATGTAAAAATCATTCCTGAGAGCCCTAGCTACCCAAGATGAGCCGTTAGAGCCATTCCCTACGCTCTTAAGTTTGTTCCTCAAACATAAAATGCCATTCCCATCCATCTCGAAATAGGACACTCTAATTTCTGACCTAACTTCTCCATTTCTCCATCAAACTCAAATTAACTTTGTACGCACCTTCCTTAGGTCTCGTCGAGCAAGAACAAAACATCTTCCAAGTATCCCAAGCACCAGTGGTGTGACTTCGATCAAAGTTGAGCTCCAAATCATCGATTCATAGCCTTCTGAGCGAATGCCAAGGAATTGATCCAATTTCTACTCAATAGAGATTCATCTCAACAATATGAAGCTTCCTCAATCATTCAAGCCGCCGATCTTGAGCTCCGAGGAGGTATGCTTTCAAAATTAATCTTTAGGCAAAAAATGGATTGGAGACTTTTGAATAAAACTTGCATCTCATGTGATATTGACTATTGGATCAACTCCGATCAATATCATAAAGGTGTTGGATCCTTTTGGAGTTGATCTGAGCTTAGGTAAGCTCAGATCAAGTGAAAAATAATGAATGGACTCCATTCTCCCTCACTCGCATGACGTTAGATCACGCACCATCCATTCTGCATGATTGGAATGGACGGTCATGAGTAGATCCACTATATCGATCTGATTTAATCCTATTAAGCTATGGATTAATCGCATATCGATCTTAGATTGGATGGTGGATGAGAAAGCATCCACCTGCCACATGCACGAGTCGGATAAGTTTTAAATAGCCACTCATGCGGGTATAGAAAGTGTGCAATGTTTGCCACATGGCAGAGGATTAGGCTTTAATTAGGCTTAATTAATCATTTTCTAATGGTTGAAACTTCTAAAAATTATAACAAATCATAAGGAAAAAAAATGCAAATAAATATGTATTTTAAAGGTATTTCAAAGGAGAATTAATTAAAAATTATCTTTACTAATTTTGAACAGTAATTAAAGTTTAATTACAAAATTTATTAGCTTAATTACTTGAGCAATTAATCCCAAATTTTGTGGGATAATTTAATGGGATGACCTCTACCTCCCATGATTTTCTTGGGTTAATTAGAAAATTGACTAATTCAACTACTCTTTTAAGTTAATAAATGAGTAATTAATCCTATGAATAATAAATTGGTTAATTAATTTTTTTAATCATTATTTAATAGTAAGTGAACTAAGGAATAGGGTTGGGACCCTTTCCTATGTTCATTTCACCCTTTTTAAAAATGAAATTAATTAAGATTTAACTAATTAATTAAATCACTTAATTGAAATCATAATCATAATAGACCTTAATTAAATAAATCATGGGGTAAATCTTTGGGTGTTTAATAACCTTAAGGAGTTTAATGAAATTATGGTTAGTCCACATGTGTGGGAAAACTATAAGAGTAATTAATTAAGTCCTTAATCTATTAAATATCATGAAGCCATTAGGCCCCTTTTATTTCCTAGGATCATTGCAAGTTTATTTTTCATGCATATCATGTTGGCTCATAATTACTTTTTTAATTACTTTAAGGTGACATAGGTAAGGGTAATTAATTCATCTAATTAAGGGTTCAACTTAATTGACCCATAAAATCAACTTAATTACATTTCTTTAAATTAAATAAAATCACTAATATGGGAATGGGTTTAAAATAATAAGTGATGATTTCTCTTCTCCGCTTTAAATCAAATCTAATCCAAAACATAATTAATAATGAAGTTTTGGTTTGCTTTAAACAATCTTATTTGATTTGATTATCCTTAAGAAATAGTTTGGTTAAATGAATCACATGCTCATATTTGACTATCCTCTTTCCAATCATGCTAAATTTGGTATGTCATTTGAATTCATGCATCCATCTTTTCAAAATCAAGTAAAATAAAAATGGATTTTTTTATGTAAGCTTGCATGTGTTGATTTAATTTAATATATGCATGGCTATTATCACTATTAAATCAAATGTATTTTTCAAAATTTTAAAAATGAATAATAATATGTATTATGATGCTAGTTATAAATACATAAGAAATGCATGTGCATATAGCTTAAATGTATGAATGTTGAGTTCTCTTTCCTCTCATGTGTTGATTTTTATAAGATTGAATGGTAATGGGTATATAGTCGACATCCAGGAACATGAGGCTTTAGCCCCAAGAAGGTCATTTGATTACCTCACTTCCTTGGTTTATCAACATCACATTATTTTGGTTTATTATATTTCAACATTAGAATTTTGATAGAGCTTTAATTACATATAAATGATTCAATCAAAAAAATATACAATCTTTGCATAGTTTTCTTTCCCTCATTTATGTATACATCCATGTGTGTCCAAGAAAACCAAGTATATAGTCTAGACATCCCGGGAATACAAGGCTTTAGTTAGCCCCAAGGAGGTCATTTGATTACCTCACTTTCCTGGTTTAACTTGCTACTACTGCTATCTTTGTACATGTATATGTATATGTGATTGAATAAAATTCCATTTTACATTAAAATTGCATGCATTCATAATTGACTAAGTAGTTGAATTAATTATCCATATGATTTAGAGCTTGCTTCTTATGTTCATGTATACAAATTTACATATGTTTGAATGCAAATGGGTATATAGTATATATGACATCAGAATATGAGGCTTTAGCTAGCTCCAAGGAGGTCATTTGATTACACTTCCATGGTTTAATAACGTCACATGCCTATTTAATTTCATTCTTATGTCATTTTTGCATAAGATTTTGGATAAAGTTTTAAATTAATATGTTTAAATGATTCAATCAAATAAAATATAAATTCTAAACATATACATACATTCATCATTTAAGTGTGCTAAAATATCTCACATGTATAGATACACTTAGGATTAAATCATATGCATGTTACATGTGATGGAATGGAATGATTTAATATATGTCATGTTATAATAATTCAATTAAATTAATCTTAAGATGCCTTTCATTTTGAGTAGAATTATTGAACCTAAACTTAGGATTAATTAAATAATTTAATAAGCCATTCACTAAAGAGAACTAAGTCAAATTAATATACTTTAGAAAGTGACTTAAGGTAGGGATGAAAGAGGGTAATCCTCTTTTCTCTCTCTTTATACACTTAGTTGCTAAGTGTAATCAAATGAAACAAAAAAACACAAATTAAAATTCTTAAATCAATTAAACTACTTCAAGTGAAATCAACCTTTCATGTTAAATTGAATCCTTCTACACTTAGAAAATACAACACTAATGCTAACAAGACTTACCACAAGCCTTAATACACACATAATAGAATTAAGTCACCACTTCTAGCTCTAAGTTAAGATGGCATGATGATGATGGTTTTGTTTTTTTTATAATGTATTATTTTAGATTGGATGTTAGGGTGTATGCTTTTAGATTAGATGATAGGACAATATTAGCCTAATCATGTTTTTTTAGGGAATATGCTTAAGGGATGCTTAAAATAAATGTGAATGCTCTTTTTTTCTAGGTTGCTTAAATCCTTAAGCATAATCCAAGTTAGGACAGGTGGGCTTAGTTACCCATGTGTAGGGTGTTAAATCTAAATTATAAATACAACTACTTGGGATTATATTTATATTTAGCTAACATCTATTTTGCAGGTGTAGTTAGATTTACTTTTCCCACATAAATGTAATTTTTGCAATATAGGAATTAGGATTAGTGCTATGAGATTATGGTGGCCGAGGCTTTGTCACTGGGGTGCCTGTGATGCCTTTGAAGCAAGCACCAACCAAATCAAAGAAGGAACCAAATCAAAATGGAGATATGAAGAAATAACATTTAATACAATTATAATTATTCTTTCATATTCTAGGTTGTATAAGGGTAGAGCTACCTCATCTTTTCTCTGGTTATGGGGTGATACAGGACCACACCCTTTTATTCTTTATGATAATTTATATAATTGTTTGATGTTATGTTTACATTGTGCATTAGGGCGGCATGATTTTCATGGTTTCTTAAATTGATGCTTTAATGTGTGGCTTGGATATGATTAGGCTCTTAGGATAAAAATAACTTTTCTACCCAACTAATAACTCATAACTAAATTTTAAAAAACTCATAACCTCATCATAAAACCTAAGACATAAATAAAATAATTAAAAGATTTTGCAATTCATTAGTTATTTGGTTGTATGTTTCACATCATGCATGCATATTCTTTCTCTCTTAGATATGAAGGATCTCTATTCTTGCACAATAAAGGAATGCTTAACCTGTGAGGGCATCCCTTATGGTGGAGAACACCTTATTCTAGCTGATTTGACCCATAATTTATTTCATCAAGCATTTAGGCATAAGAAATCCTAAAGCCTCTGTCAAAATGATGTGTCTAAAATGAAATAAAATTTGAAAAGATTTTTCATCTATAGATTAAATCATATGGTTATACCACTCATGCTTTAGTCTCTTAGGGAGTTTATTTAGGACTTTAGTCTCTTTCTAATTAAATAACTACCCTAGCATCTTGCAATTCATAAGATCGAACTACATGGTTTTAAAATCAAAGGAGTTAACTAGCGGTCACTCCAGTCGGTTATAAGTTTAGAAGTCAGACAATTTATTCTCTCTTGTAGAGGTAGACTCTTATGTCCACCTGTCACTTAGATTTAGATCATGCTTTAGCTCGTACTAAAGCTCCCTAGATTTAGGATCCGAGGTAGCTATTTCCTTTGGGCTACGAGCATAAATATTCACCTCTTAGGCATTCCCACAACCTTGTGTGGTGGATTATAAGCCCTAGTAATTTAATTAATTTTCAACTCAACATATAAATCTCTTCAACTTCAAAATTATAAAGCCCAACCATAGGATAGATTGGAATGTTCACTAGGCTTCCAAGTATAATGAGCATTTCCTACTTATTTTGTTTGGATTCCAAAAATAAGTCTTCTCTCAATTGATTTTCCAAATACAATCAATCCTTTGATAGTCAAACCTTATAATCTTTGAAGATGATAATTGTCTACTTTAATCGAGAGTATTCTTAATAAATTTCATTTCCTAAGATGTAATTAACTATGGAGGTCCATAGGAAACTTAAGAACCTGGTTTAATATAAACCTTACTTTATTAGTCCATGTAAAGTAGGGGAAAAATCTCAAGTACATTTGAAGACCCATGATGCCCTAGGAGTCTTTATTATGTGATTATGTCCATTGTATGGTGACGCTTCTATCTTTTGAGATAGTGCATCATACCTCAATGTTGTACCAAAAAAAATCATAAAATAGAAACACAGCCTTCTGCCTTGTTCATTGAATCCTCTTAACATCATCCTTTCTTTTTAGAGTTTGGAGATGTCGATCCTCAAGTAGGCAAGGGTTCTTAAACTCATATTATTTCTTGATACACCTAGGTAAACCAAAACTTTGGATAGCCTGTATCTGCCAACATCCACTATAATGTAAAGAGGCGGTTGTGCTCGGTCATCCCTAGGAGTAAGTCTTCATCATTGAATGTAACTCTTAAGATGTCTTTTTGGTGGCCTCTTCTTTTAGTAGTGCAGTAAGCATATCTCTACAGAAGTAAGGCCCTAATTAGAGATTCCCTCATCTCTTTGGATAAGACAAGGGCATCATATATGCTTAACTTAGTTGGAAACTTTCTAAGGTGAGCTAGGATATTGTAATCAACTCTAGCTTGGTCCTCCATAAGTATATCCATGGGTGGATCATCCTATGGAGGGGCTATCTGCTTACTAGAATAAATGGCTTGCTTACCCTTATCATGAGGTGTTACCCTGGGAGGTAAAACTTTGCCACTCGTGGGTTGACTTTAGTGACTTCTTGAATGATGAGCTTGTGGAAAGTTTACCTTCATACATAGCTATATGGGATCCTCAAAGTCAGTTGACTCCAAGCTATTGATTAAAAAAAGGATAGTCTGACTCTGAATCAGAAAAAAAATGGATCGACTACTAAAGCTATTATTTTTATTTAGACTTGAATAGCTTTCAATAGGAAAAAAATTGAGAGCATTAGAAGTAGACAATATATAAGTAGAATCAGCTTTCTTCATTAATTTCTTTTTAGGTGGAGGTATATGATAGAAATCAAATAAAGAAAGTGGAGTAAGGGATTTAGTTCCCTTATCTGTATAAACAATGCTCCTACCAGTGGAAGAGGAGCTAGCAGAAGAGGTGGTAGCTACAATGGTGGAGCTACTAACTATCCCTCTTTCTACTTTTGTCACCCTTCTTTGAGTTGTCCCTAAGCAAACCTTCCTTGGTGTTGGAGGTTTGAGCTCACCGAGGAAAGCTTCTTTATGTTAGAAATGATCTTCTTAGAGGTTTGGGATAGGTAGATATCCTAACTTTCTTTGGTATTAAGAGGATGTATCCCCAAGGATTACTCTAACAAAGCTGGATGGTTGTTCTAATGTTCCTTAGGGATAATTATGGCTCATAACTTATAGCTATGCTCAAGCTAGTCCTTAAAAGTGATACAATCCTCTAAGACATGGCTTAACATGCGGTGGTAGGGGCAATAGCTAGGATCATCGCTCTTGCTCACTTCCCCTGGCCTCTCAAGCTCTAGTAAGTAAAAGTTAGGTTTCTTTAAGAGATTCTTAAAGATTTTCCTAACTTCCTCCCTCTTGAATGAATATGGATTATTAAATCTATCGACAAGAGTAAGTGGAAAGTAGCTACCTGGTGATGGATATAAATATTCTGTGGGTACTGTAAGGTGGTGAAAATGGTCATTATGGCACGGTGGCGGTGTAGGTGTTGGAGGTTTGAGCTAAGGGCAAAAGGAAAGCTTCTTTATCTTAGAAATGATCTTCTTAGAGGTTTGGGATAGGGAGATATCTAACTTTCTTTGGTCTTAAGGGATGTAGGTATCCCAAGGATTACTCTAACAAACTGGATGATTGTTCTAATAAGTGTTACTTAGGGATAACTATGGCCATAACATAACAAGCGCAAAGTGAGACAATCCTCTAAGACATGGCTTAGCATGCGGTGGTAGGGGCAATAGCTAGAATTATCGCTCTTGCTCACTTCCTCCGCCCTCTCAGGCTCTAGTAACTAAAAGTTAGGTTTCTTATTAAATATTTTCCTAACTTTCTCCCTCTTGAGTTAATATGGCTTATTAAATCTGTCGACAAGAGTAAGTGGAAAGTAGCTACCTGGCGATGGATATGAATACTGCTGGTGGGTAGGCTGCTAAGGTGGTGAAAATGGTCATTATGGCAGCTACGGTGGCCGGTATGATGGCTGAGGTGTTGGAGGTTTGAGCTACTTCAGGCACCAGTAAGGAAAGCTTCTTTATCTTAGAAATGATCTTCTTAGAGGTTTGGGATAGGGAGATATCCTAACTTTCTTTAGTCTTAAGAGGATTGTAGGTATCCCTAAGGATACTCTAACAAAACTGGATGGTTGTTCTAATAAGTATTCCTTAGGGATAACTATGGCTCATAACTTATGGCTATGCTCAAGCTAGTCCTTAAAAGTGATACAATCCTCTAAGACACTTAAAATAATAAAAAGGATAATGCTCTTGCTCACCTGTCTCTCGCTCTAGTAACTAAAAGTTAGATTTCTTTAGATTCTTAAGGATTTTCCTAACTTCCTCCCTCTGAATGATATGGCTTATTTAAATCGATGAGTGGAAAGTAGCTAATGGATAAGAATAAAGGTGGGTAGGCTGTGGTGAAAATGGTCATTATAGGCTAGTGGCGTATTAAAAGGTGGTGGAAGAAGGGTGGCCAAGGAGGTTCTAGCTCTTTGTCTCATGCTAAACTCAGACTCCATCTATCCACTTAAAGCTTCCTCTAAGTAGCAGGCTAGATGATTGGTAGAAGGAAACTATTTGGCCCTCTTGTAGGCTAGCCTTATCGATTAACTGAATGTTTTGATGGTAAATCCACAGAAGCATGAACTGAGCCATTGGATATTCTTGAGAAGAATCTCAAAGGCATGAGTGATAGCTATGGTTCACATTCATGCTCAAGCACAGAAAGTAGTCAGGCTATTTATCTATAATGAGGTGCCACAATCACCTCTCTGAGCCCAACAAACCTCTTCATGAAGAATGCTCCAACTAAAGACTTCCCCTGAAAATACATCCAATCAAATGAAAACTAACAAAACTAAAGAGGATGCATTGTAGCCACACAAATGACTCTAAATAAATGTGTTTTCTTGGGTTTGCCATCAAAGATCTTGAAGGATGGTGGCACAAAATCATAAATAAAATAAAAATAAATAAAACCTAAACTAAAATAAATAAAACCTAAACCTAAAACAAAATAAAATAAGCATAAACTAGAATAAATTAAACTAAAATAAATAAAACCTAAACTTAAGCCAAAAATAAACAAACCTAAACCATAAACTAAATAAAATAAAATAAACTAAAAATAAACCTAAACCTAAACTTTAAAAAAACTAAAAATAAAACTAAAACCTAAATCTAATCTTAAAATAAAATAAAACATAAAATAAAAATAAAATAAAATAATCTAAACTAAAATAAACATAAACATAAACCTAAAACTAATATAAAACCTAAACTAAAATATATCCTAAGATAAATAAATAGTAAATAAAAATAAACCTAAATAAAAATAAATAAATATATAAATGGATAAAAATAAACTAAATAAACCTCCTAGGCTGTTGGTTTAGATTTAAAGAAAACCTCTACTAGGCTGCTGCCCTGGCCCTGGCCCTGGGCCTCACCCAGCCCTGACCACCACCTGGGCCCACTGGGCACTAACTGACCATGGACCCCAGGCCCTAAACCCTGGGCCCAAGGCATGGGCCCTGGGCCCTAGGCCCTGCCACAAACTACCAGAGGCCCTGACCCTAAACAGAGGCAGGCACTGGGCCCTGGGCCACAGGCTGATCACTAGGCCACCACTGGGCCCTGGGCCAGGCAGCCAAGGCCCTGACACCTGAACCTCGGCCTACTAAATCATAGATAAGATAAATAAACTTAAGATAAAATAAACATGACCAAGATCTAGATAAGATAAATAACCTAAACTAAACTAAAATAAAATAAACCTAATACATATAAATAAAATAAAACTATTTAAACCTCTTATTAAACCTAAAATAAATAAATAAACTTAAACCCTAAACTAAATAACCATAAATAAAATAAATAAAAATTAATAATCCTAAAAACTAAAAGATAAAATAAACCTACCTAATCCTAAAATAAACTAAACCTAAACCTACTAAAATAAAATAAAACTAAAATAAAACCTAAACTAAAAATTAAAACCTAAAATAAAACATAAAAAAATAAATAAAAACCTACCTAAACCTAATAAATAAAATAAAACCAAAATAAAATAAAAAATAAATAAAACTCACTAAAGGTAAACCTAACTAAACCTAAACTAAAATAAACTAAAATAAAACCTAAACTAAAATAAATAAACTAAGCTAAAAATAAAATAAACTTAAAAATAAAAAATAAAATACTAAAATAAATAAAAATAAACTAAATAAACCCACCTATGGTTTTCATAATATTTTATTTAAAATCTTAAACCCTAAAACCTATACTAAAATAACCAACTAACCTAAACTTTTAACCCTAGCCAAACTTTAAACCCTAAAAACCAAACCTAAAAATAAACAAAACAAACTAAACCTAAACCCTATGAATGATGGTGGCGGAGAGAAGAGAGAGGGATATGATAGTGGAACCCGTTACTCGAGAGGTTGGGGTGGTTCTTCTGGTAATTGGAGAAATTAAATAACGACCGATCCTATCTACTGCTTATGGAATTATCGTTACAATAGAGATGATTTTAGTTATCTAGGGTTTTTGATTTCTCATACTCATTTTTCTTTATGTCATCGCTTGTGTCTTGGAGATCTTGGTGTGCTACTTGGCTGAAATCAAAGAAGAAGAATCAATTTATTCTCTATTAAAAAAATATCAAAACCCTAAACCACTAACTAAAACCACTGAACACAAAGCTAAACCTTAACCCTTAAACTCTTAACCCTAAACCCTAAATCCTAAACCCTAAACCCTAAATTACTAAACCCACTAATACCCTGACCCCAACCCTAAACTCCTAACCCTAAACCCAAAAGCTAAACTTCATATTAATTAAAACCCAAAATAAAATAAATAAAAGTAAAAAACCAATTAAAATAAAATAAAATAAAAACATAAACCTAAACCTAAACCTATCCTAAAAACCTAAAAAAATAAAATAAAATAAACAATAAAAAATAAATAAAACCTAAACTAAACAAAATAAATAAAACTATGATAATAAACTAAAATAAAATAATAAATAAAATAAATCTAAACCTAAACTACAATAAAACCTACATAAGCCTAAAATAAAACCTAAAACCTAACTAATAAATAAAAATAAAACCTAAAACTAAAATAAAAATAAACAAAAAAAAATAAAATAAAATAAAATAAACTAAAAAAACCTCCGAGCTAAACCACACTAAAAATAAACTAAAATAACCTAAACTAATAAATCCTAAATAATAATAAACTAAATAAATAAAATAAACTAAATCAAGATAAAATAAAATAAAAAAATAAAATAAAACAAACTAAAATAAACTAAATAACCTTTGGTTGGTTTTAAAAAATAAAATAAAATAATGTAAAATAAAACCATGATCCTAAAAACTAGAGCAATAAACTAGGCCTAACCTAAATAAACACTAGGCCCTACCACTGGTCACTGAGCCTACCTATAAACTGACCTAAACCTAATAAGCCCTAAAACCTGGATCTTAGCCACTGGGTGACTGGCCAAAACCAGGCCACTAAACCTAGCCATAGGCACTGGGCCCTCACTGGCCCTGGGCTAAACTAGATCCTAGACCCTGGGCCCTATGACTACTGTAGAACTCTGCTCTGGGCTATGAGATCCTGGGCCAGCCCAGGCACTACTAGGACCCATCTGACCATAGGCCCAGGCTGGGCCTACTGGGCCCTAGGCCCTAGGCCCCTGAGCCCTAAGATCTTGGCCAGGCCTGGGCCTAACCCTGGGCTACCCTGAGGCCACTAGATCTGAGCCTACTAAAAGACTGAGCCCTAAATTAGGTCCTTAGAAAAGATAAATATAAATAAATGAGATATAAACTAAAACTAACCTACCTAAAGAGATATAAAAAATAAACTAAAATAGATAAATAAATAAAACCAATTAAATAAATTAAAACTTAAATAAATACACTAAACCTAGATAAAAAATAACACCTAAAATAAAATAAAATTAACTAAAAAAACTTAAACCTAAAATAAACCTAAAATAAATAAAATACCTCCCACTAAATAAATAAAATAAATAATACTTAAACCTATAAACTACTAAATAAATAAACCTAAACCTGACCTAAAATAAACTAAACCACAAACTAAATAAAATAAAACTAAAATAAACCTAAACCTAAACCTAATAAATAAAATAAAACTTACCAAAATAAAACCCTAAACCTAAAAAAAAATGATATAACTATAGAACCCAAATCCTAATAAATAAGATTCCTAAACTAGATAAACTAGATAAAATAAACCTTCAGATGAATAAGATAAACTAAATAAACCTAGATCTTACACTTGGTTTTAAATAAATAAAATAGATACTCACACTCCATTTGACTGACCTGAGGCACTCTAGCCCCAGATCCACAGGACCAACCTGACCCCAGGCCCCAAACTGGGCCCAGACCCTGACTAACCCCTACCCTGTGCCTAATTCTGGGCCAAACTTCTAGGCCTCAACCCTGGGCCCTAACACTGACCTGACCCAGGCCCCTAAGCTACTTTAACTGGCTCCTAGTGAGCCACACAAAAGGCTACTGGGCCACTGACTGGGCCCTAGCCCATGAATACTGGATAAAGCCAGCCAAACCACTGACTGAGCCCTGGGCCCTAAACCTAAGACCTAAACCTACCAACCACTAAACCTAACTAATAGATAAATAAACTAAAATAATAAAATACTTGAGCTAAATAATATAAAATAAAATAAACTACATGACTAAGATAAGATAAATATATATGATACCTAAATAATGATCCTAAATAAAACCTAAAAATAAAATAAGAATGTTGGATGATTTGTTCTCTAAGAAAACCACACCCTAACCCAGGACTGATCCTAAACCTAAACCTAGGCCTTAGCCTAAAAACTGAGCCCTGACCTAAAACTGAGCCCTAAACCTAAACCCTAGGCCCTATAACTAAAACTGAGCCTAAACTAGCTCAAAAAAAAAAAAACTAAAAAAGCTAAAACCTACTGGACTAAATAAACCTAAAATATAAAATATAAATTTAAATCAAAATAAAAAGATAAGATAAATAAACTAACTTAAAACTTAGGCTTAAAATAATAATATAATAAGAAATAAAGATAAATATAATAACTAATTAAATAAAACCTAAGCTAAATAAAATAAAATGCGTGAATAAAGATAAAATAAACCTATAAAAATATATCAAATCTAAATAAAAACTTGGGCACAAAGATCCTACCCTAACATAATGACAGACCCTACCACCAAATCTGGACACCTAGGCCCTAGGCCCTAGGCCCTGGGCTAAATACAAAACTGGGCCTATATGCTACAAGACCCAGATCTTAAAACTGACAACACAATAAGCCCTGCTAAACTGAGCTAGGCCCTGAAGGCCTAGGCCCTAAAACCCTACCCTAAACCCCTAAACCTAAAACCAAAAAAACTAAATAAAACCTAAGAAATAAAATAAACTTAAACTATAAAAAAAGAAAAAAATAAAAACTAGGCTTAAACCTAAAACAGAGAATAAATAAAAGAAAATAAATATAATTAATAAACATAAACAAAACTTTAAAATAAAATAAACTGGAATATAAAACCTAAATAAAATAAAACTAATTGATAAAAATAAACATAAAATAAAATAAAACTAAATAATAACTAAGCCTAAAAAAATAAACCTTAAAGTGAATAAAAAATAAAACCTAAACCATAAGCAAACAAAAAAAATACATAAACCTAAAATTAAACTAAGATAAACAAAATAAAATAAACTTAAATCTAAACTAAAATAAATAAAACTTAAGGCCGGACCTAAAATAAACTAAAACCTAAACTAAACTAAATAAAATTAAATAAACTAAAATAAACCTAAACCTATACTAAACTAAAACCTAAAATAAAAAACCTAAACATAAATAAAAAAAAACCTAAATCTTAAACTAAAATAAAAAAAATAAAACCTAAAACCAAAATAAAATAAAATAAAACTAAAAAATAAACTAAACCTAAATAAAAAAAAAATACTAAATATAAAAAACCTAAAATAAAATAAACTAAATTAAATAAAATAAAAATAAACATAAATAAAATTAAAAATAGAATAAACTAAAATAAATAAAATAAACTAAAAATGAGCTAAGTACAAGTTTACTTTTTTCAAAAAAAAAAACCCAAAACCCTAAACCCTACTCTAAAAAAAATCATACTAAACCCTAAAACTAAACCCTAAACCCTAAACCCTAAACCCTACCCTAAACCTAAACCTAAACTAACCCAACCACTTAACTTAAACCCTCCACACCCCAAACCCCATCTCTAAACCCTAAACCCTAAACCCCAAACCCTAAACCCTAAACGAAACCCTAAACCCTAAACCTAAAACCTAAACTAATTAAAACATAAAATAAATAAATTACACTATGGGTTGATGAGATTCTGGTGGGGTGTGGGAGGGAGATGGGGATATGATGGTGGATTCCGCTACTCAAGAGGCCAGGGTGGTTCTTTTGGGAACTGGAAAAAATTGAAGAATGGCCAATCCAATCTAGTGCTTATGGGTGTTCACAAGTGAAGGTTCTAGTTATCTAAGGTTTTGATTTGCTCATCGTGCTCATTATTGATCTATGTCATGTGTGTCTTAGAAAACTTAGTGTGTTACTTGGTTGATGAAATAAAAAAAGAAATATATAATCTAAATTTGTTCTCTATTAAAATAAATAGCCAAAAACCCTAATCCCTAAACTAAAACCTCAACCCTAAACCTAAAACCAAAACCCTAAACCGTAAACCCTAAAAACCATAAACCTTAAACCCTAAACGCTAAACATTAAACCATAAACCTTAAACCCTAAAACTCTCTAAAAATAAAACTTAAACCTAAAATAAAATAAAATAAACATAAACTAAAAATAAAATAAGCTAAACTAAAATAAATAAAACCTAAGCCTAAACCTAAACCTAAACTAAACTAAAACAAAATAATAATCATAAACTAAACATAAACTAAAAATAAAACCTAAAATAAACCTAAGATAAAACCTAAAACCTAAACCTAAAACCTAAACTAAAAAATAAAATAAAATAAAAATAAACATAAACTAAACATTAAAACTAAAACCTAAACTAAAATAAATAAACCTAAATAACTAAACTAAACTAAATAAAAAAAATAAAATAAATATAAAAAAATAAATAAATATAAACTAAATAAATGTAAGTATGGATTAACATTCTTTAAATAAAAAAAACCCTGCACTAAACCACCCCTAAACCACTTAAACCCTAAACCATTAACCCTAAACTAACCCTATACCCTAAACCCTAAACCTTAAACCCTAAACCCTCAACCTTAAAATCCCTAAAGCCTAAACTCAAAACCCTAAACTAACTCTAAACTCTAAACTCAAATGTTAAAACCCAAACCCTAACCTAAAGTAACTAAATAAATTAATAATATAAATGTAAACCCTAAGAAAAAAAATAAACCTAAACCCTAAGAATAGGCAGAACCTTAACGACAAGAACATCACCATTAACTAGGCTCAGTCTAGATCTAGCAGTGGAGGCGAAGGCAGAGGCGATGATTATTATAGTGGAGGTGGGTGATCTGGAGGTGCTAGTGGATATAGAGGTGCTGGTCGGAGCAATGGTGGTTACGCTGGTAGGAGGAGCAACGGAGGTTACAACCATGGTGGTGGTGGAGGGAGAGATTGGGGATATGATGGTGGATCCATACTTGAGGGTGATTGATGGGCTGGAAAAAATTGAAGAACGGTCGATCTGATCTGCTGCATATGGAACAATGTCTTTAGAGTAGAGATGGTTATATCTATCGAAGGTTTTTGATTTTCTCTATGCATGCCCATTTTTTATCTATGTCATTGCTTGTGACTTTGAAAACTTGGTTTGTTACTTGGTTGACGAAATTAAAATGAAGAAATGTTGAATCTGAATTTGTTCTCTATTAAAAAACCAAAAATAAAAAACCCTAAACCCTAAACTAAAAATTAAACCCTAAACCTAACCCTTAACCCTAAACCCTAAACCCTAAAACCCTAAACCCTAAATCTAAACCACAAACCATAAAGATCCCTAAACCCACACACTCCATAAACCACACCTAAACCTAACCTACTAGAGCCCTAAATCCTAAACCCTCCCCAAACCCTAAACCATAAACCCTAAACCCTAAATTAACCATGGGCCCCAAACCCTAAAAGCTAAAACCTAACTATAAATAAAAAAATAGATAAAATCTAAAGATAAAAATAATAAAATTAAAACACTCTATAACCTAAACCTAAACTAAACTTAAATGACATAATAAAAATAAAACTAATTAAATACCTAAATTAAACTAAAAAATAAAACCTAAATAAAATAAAAGTAAACCTAAAATAAATAAATCAAATAAAATACTAAAAAAAAAACCTAAAATAAATGTAAAATAAAACCTAAAATAAATAAAAAAAATAAAACCTAAACACAAAAAAAAAAACCTAAAATAAAATAATGATAAAATAAATATAAATAAACTAAAATAAGTAAACTAAAATAAATAAATCTTAAACCTAAACATAAAATAAACTAAACTAAACCTAAACCCTAAATATAAATAAAATAATCTAAAATAAACCTAAACATAAATTAACAAATAGACCTAAAAATAAACCTAAAATAAAACCTAAAACCTAAAAAAAGAAATAAAAAATAAAACATAAACCTAAAAATAAAATAAAAAAATAAAATAAAATAATAAACTAAAAATAAAGCTAAAGCTATAGCTAAACGTAAAAAATAAAATAAAATAAAAAACCTAAAATAAATAAACTAAACTAAATTAAAATATAATTAAACCTAAATAAAAATATTAAATAAACAAAAATAAAAAAAATAAACTAAATAAACATAAACCTAAGAGTTTTCTTAATTTAAAATACAAAAAAAAATAAAATTAAAATAAACCTTGACTTACCCTAAACCCTGACCACTCCTACCACAAAACTTTTAATCCTGAGTCCCAGGCTTAGCCCTAAACCTAGGCCACAGCCACCTGAAACCCAACCATCCTAAACCCTAAGATCCTAAACCCTGACCACAACCCTGACTGGGCCCTGAGCCCTAGGCTTCTCCCAGGCCACAAATAAACCACCAGGAGACTGATCACTGAGCCACTGACCCAAAACCACAACCCTGATGCTCACTAAATCCTGACCATTAACCCTAAGGCCCTGACCTAAACCCTGGGCCCTGGGCCCAAACTGCAAACTAGGCCCAAAAGCACAAACCTAAGGCACATATGCTAAATACCTAATAAAATAATAAATAAATAAATATATTATTAAATTAGATAAACATAAACTAAAATATAAACATAAATAAGATTAAAATAAATAAATAAAAATGGCATGGACTAAACCTAAATTAAATAAAATAAAAAAACTAAAATAATATAAATAAAACCTAAACTAAACTAAAAATAAAATAAACTAATAAAATAAAATTAAATATGTATATGAAATAAAATAAACTTAAAATAAACCTAAAATAAAATACAAACTAAATAGAAATAAATCTAAAATTAACTAAATTAAATAATAAATAAAATATGAACCCTAAACAAAATACTAATCCTAAATTAAAATAAGATAAATAAAATAAAATAAACCTAAACCTAAACTAAAATAAACTAAACTAAAATAAATAAAACTAAAAAAAAATAAAATAAAACCAAACTAAACCAAAAAATAAAATAAAAAAAAACTAAACTAAAAATAAAATAAAACCTAAAAATAAACCTAAAATAAAAACTTAAAATCTAAACCTAATAAAAATAAAATTAAAATCTAAAGCTAAACATAAATATAAAAAATATAACCTAAACCTTAAAATTAAAATAAAAATAATACTCAACAAAAAAATAAACATAAACCTAAAATTAAACTAAAATAAAAAACCTAACCTAAAATAAATAAACGTAAAATAAATAAACTAAACTAAATAAAAATAAAAATAAATAAATAAAATAAACTAAAATAAATAAAAATAAACTAAATAAACCTAAACCTACTTCTTTACTTAATTTAAATGAAAAAAAAAAAACCTAGCTAATCCTAAACCCTAAACCCTAAAACTAAACCATAAAAAAAAAACCCTAAACCCTAACCACTAAAAAAACCCTAAAACCCTAAACCCTAAACCTAAAACCTAAAATAAATAAATAAAACCTAAAAATAAATTATATAAAAACCTAGCTAAATAAAATAAAATAAAATAAAACCTAAACTAATCTAAAATAAATAAATTAAACTAAAAATAAATAAAATAAATAAAATAAAAACAAACTAAAAATAAAATAAAATAAAATAAACTTAAAATAAAATAAAAAAATAAAAAAAACATAATCAAAAATAAACCTAAAATAAATAAAATATAAAACTTAAACCCTAAACCAAAAGAAAACATAAACCTAAAATAAAATAAAATCAACCTAAAAGAAGTAAACAAAACTTAAAACTAAACTAAATAAATAAAAATAAAATAACTAAACCTAAACTACATAATAAATTTAAAAATAAACTTAAAAATGAGAACTAAACCTAAAATAAAATAAAACCTAAACCTACACTTAAAATAAAAAATAAAACCTAAACCTTAATAATAAAATAAAAATAATACTCAATGAATCTAAAATTAAAAAAAACTAAGATGAAAACTAAACTAAAATAAATAAACAAGAAATAAATAAACTAAATAAAATAAAATAAACATAAATATAAATAAAAAATAAAATAAACTAAAATAAATAATAAATTAAATAAACTAAACCTCTTGGGTTTATTTAAAGAAAAAGAACAGAAAACATAAAACCAAACTGACCTCCACAAAGCCTGACACTAAACCAACCCTAAACCTATGCCACACCCTGGCCTAAACCCTACCCTAAACCTTAAAACCCTAAACCCTAAATCTACCACAAAGAAAAAATAACCAAAAATAATAATATAAGATAAATAAATTAAATAAATAAAATAAAAAACCTAAAGCTAAAATAAACAAATTAAACTGGTAAAATAAGCTAAAATAAAAAAAAAAAAAATACTGGCTAAAAAAAAACCTGATAATAAAAAACTATGAGTAAAAAAATAAAATAAAATAAAATAAAAAAACTAAAATAAAAAAATGTAAATAAAATAAACCCAAATATAAACTTATAAATAAATAAAATAAAACTAACTAAAAAACTAAAAAAAAATAAAATACCTAAACCTATTGAATTAAACTAAGATAAATAAAACCTAAACTAAACTTTATTAAACCTAAACCTAAAACTTAAAATAAACTAAACCTAAACCTAAACTTAAACTAAAAAAAATAAAATAAAAAATAAACATAAACTAAACTAAAAATAAAACCTAAAATAAATCTAAAATAAAACCAACCTAAAAATAAACTAAAACATAAACCTAAACTTAAAAAATAAATCCTAATCCACAAAAATAAAATAAAATAAAATTCAAAAACTAAATCTAAAATAAACCTAAACCTAAAATAAATTAAAATAAAACCTAAATTAAAATACATAAATAAATAAACTAAAATAAAATAAAATAAAAAAAACTCAAATAAATAAACTAAATTATACCACCGGTTTAATTGAAAGAAAAAAAACCATAAACTAAACTAAACCATAAAACCCCTTAAACCATAAATCTAACCCAAATCCTAAACCATAAACCCTGCAAACCCTAACCATTCCTACCACACCTAAGCCCTATCTAAACCCCAAACCTAAACCTAAACCTAAGTAACTAAATAAATTAAAAATATACTAAACCTTAAATAAACTAAACTCAAGAATGGTAACCTTGGTGTGAACATCATCACCAGCTCGATTTGGTGATGGAGCGAAAGGTTGATATTATTGGTGGTGGTGAATCTGGAGGTAATGGTGGATATGGATGTGGTGTTCGAAGTAGTGGTGGTCATGGAGGCAGGAGGAGCGATGGAGGTTACAACCGTGGTGGTGATGGCGAGAGAGATCAGGTATATGATGGTGGATCCTGCTACTTGATAGGCCGAGGTGGTTATGGTTGGAACTGGATAAATAAAAGAATGGCCAATCTGACTTGTTGCTTATGGAATTGTGCCTTTATAATAGAGATGCTTCTAATTATCTAGGGTTTTTCATTTACTCTATGCGTGCTCATTTTTTATTTATGTGTTTGCATATGTCTTAGAAAACTTGGTGTGTTACTTGGTTAATGAAATCAAAAAGAAGAAATGTTGAATATGAATTTGTTCTCTGTTAAAAAAAATGAAAATCCTAAACCTTAAACTAAAACTTGAACCCTAAAACCCTAAATCCTAAACCCTAAAACATAAACCATAAAACCTAAACCATAAATTATAAAACCTAAACCCTAAACCCTAAACCCTAAATGCTAAACCCTAAACCATAACCCTCAACTAACCCTAAACCTCCACAAACCATAAACACTAAAATAAAATCTAAACCTAAAAAATAAAACCTAAAATAAAATAAATATAAAATAAAAAACCAAATAAAATAAAACCTAAACTAAAACATAAAACTAAACCTAAACCTAAAAAGTAAATAAAATAAAAAATAAATACTAAACTAAAATAAAATAAATAAAAACCTAAGCTAAACTAAATAAAATAAAAACTAACCTTAAAATCAAAATAAAACCTAAAATAAAATAAAATAAACTAAATAAATAAAATAAAAATATAACCTAAAAGAAATAAAAATAAAAATAAACCCTAAACTAAAATCTAAACTAGAATGAAAATAAAATAAAACCTAAACTAAAATAAACTAAAAATAAATAAAACCTAAACCTAAACCTAAAATAAAAGCCTAAATACAAACCTAACCAAATAAAATAAAATAAACTAAAAATAAACCTAAACTTACACTAAAAATAAAACCTAAAATAAACCTAAATTGCTTAAACCTAAAATAAAATAAATTAAAACCTAAACCTAAACCTAAAATTAAATTAAATTAAAATAAACTAAAAATAAACTAAATAAAATAAAAAAATATAAACTAAACTAAAATATAAATAAACCTAAATGAAAATAAAATAAAATTAACCCAAATAAATAAAAATAAACTAAATAAATCTAAATGGTTTGCTTGATTCAAAAAAACCCTCCTAACCTCAAACCCTAAACTAACCTCATTAAACCTGACCTTAAACCTAAACCCTGGCCCTAAACTACCCTACCCTCCCCCCACTACTAAAATCCTAAACCTAAAAATAAAATAAAAAAAAACTAAAACTAAAATAAAATAAAATAAACCTAAACTAAACCTTAACCTAAACCTAAACCAAAAAACATAAATAAATAAACTAAAATAAAATATAAACATAAACTAAATAAATAAATAAAGAAAAATAAAATAAAGTTAAACATAAAATACCTAAAATAAAATAAAATTATAACTAATTAAAACCCTAACCTAGAAATAAAAACTAAAAATAAATAAAAAATAAAACCTAAACCCTAAACTAAAATAAAAACTAAACCTAAAATTAAAATAAAATAAATAAAAAACCTAAACTAAAATAAACTAAATTGAAATAAATTAAAAAACCTAAACCTAAAATAAACTAAATCTAAAACTAAACTAAATAAAATAAAATAAATAAATTAAAAGTAAACCTAAACCTAAATTACAAAATAAGACCTAAAACTAAAATAAAACCTAAACCTAAACCTAAAAATAAAAATAAAATAAAACCTAAACATAAAATTATAATAAAATAAAACTAAACTAAAAGTAAACCTAAACATAAATAAAATAAATAAAATAAAACTAAAACTAAAATAAAATAAACTTATAAATAAATAAAAAATAAAATAAATAAAAAATAAAATAAACTAAAATAAATAAAATAAACTAAATAAACTAAATAACTAAACATCCGGTTTGTATTTAAAAAAAAACTTAAATCTAAATCATAAAATCCTACCACTAAACCTGACCCTAATCCACCAAACCCAACACCTAAACCTGGGCCCTACCACAGTCCTAACCCTCTACTCCAGGCCTAAACCCTAAAACCCTAAACCTCTAAACCCTGACCCCTACCCTAAATCCTGGGCCAGGCCCCTACCACACTGGGCCTTTAACCACACCTAATGACTTTACCCTGAGGCCACAGGCAGATCTAATCTGAGACCCAAACCACTAACCTCCCCAACCCCACCCTGGGTAAACTAAACTAATAATAAATAATAAAATGATTAATTATTAAATAAAATAAATAAAATTAAAACTAACATAAAACAAAAAATAAAATATATAAATAAGATAAACTAAAATAAAATAAATAAAACTAAACTCACTAAAAAAAATAAATAAAAGAATAAAAACCTAAATTAAAATAAAAAATAAACATAAAATAAAATTAAGTAAATAAACTAAAATATAAAAAACCTAAACCTAAAATAAAGTTAAAAATAAAACCTAAAACTAAATATAAAATAAACTAAAAATAAAGCTAAAAACCTAAACCTAAAAAAAAATAAAAAATAAAATAAAATAAACCTAAACATAAACTAAAATAAATAAAACCTAAACCTAAACCTAAACCCCTAAACCTAAACTAAAATAATTAACTAAACTAAATATAAACCTAAACCTAAACTAATAAATAAACCTAAATAATACCTAAAATAAAACCTAAAACTTAAACATAAAGAAAAATAAAACCTAAACCAAAACCTAAAATAAAAATAAAACCTAAACCTAAAAATAAAATAAAATAAAACACAACTAAAAATAAACCTAAACCTAAAACTAAAATAAAATACTAAATAAACCTAAAATAAATATTAAAATAATTAAAATAAAATTAAACCTATAAATAAAAAATAAAATAAACTCAAATAAATAAAAATAAACTAAATAAACTTATGTGGTTTTGCTTGTTTAAAAAATAAACCCTAAATCCTAAACCCATAAACCCTAACCCACCCCAAACTGACCCTAAACCTCCCTAAAATTAAACCTATAACCCACCCTAAACCCACACCCTAAACCTCCCTACACTTTTAAACCCTAAATCTTAAACCTAACTCCCTAAACACCAACCCATACCACCCAAACTAACAATTAAGTGATCTAAAATATATAGTTTTTTTTATTGTTTAAAAATTTAATGATTTTTATCTTAAGCAATCCCTTGTGATGTGATATGCAATATAATAAAATATAATATGTTATAGTGTATTATAATATAAGATGCATAACATAGTGTAGCATCATGCATTATAGCATACTATTATATGTAACTTGTTGTTTAGCATATTTTAGTTTGGTATTGTATGAAGTAGTAGAGTTTGTCTTGAAATCATAAAAATTTTGATTTATAGGCTGAGATGATGGGATTTTGCCAAATTTAAGGTAAGCTTTAAGGAACATCATTGGGGGTGTGCTATGGTGTGTCATTTAATCAAAAGAATGAAATTTTGCATCCAAATAAATGTTCATTGTTCAACCAAATTTTATAATTTTTTTTCTTAAAGTGATTCATTTTAAGGTGTAATGTAAGAAAATATATTATATCAAAGCATACAAAAATATAATGTACATAACAATATAACTTCACATATATATGAATGTGGTGTGTTACTAAATGTTATTGTACATTTTAGTATGTTTTACTTTGTTATAATACATTGGGTCAAAACTCACAAAAATGTTAATTTGAAGGTTGAGATGGAAAATTTTGGCCAAATTCACCACACCAAGCAACACCAAAATTATGCTATTTTGTATCATTTGTAATAGTAAAATAACAATTTTACATCCAAAATGATCATTATTAATATTTTGAGTTATTTTATCCTTTTAAGTGATTCTAATGAGGTGTAGTGTTAGATAATATATTATATTATAGCAAATTATAATATAACATCATATATTATAATATAATATAATATGTTAATTCATGAAATAATATGTTTAGCATGATATTGTTTGAGCTTGCACAATCACAAATCATAAAATGTTGATTACAATGTTAAGATGATGTAATTTGAGCACATTGTTAGATTTTGGTTGAAGTATTAAAGGTGTGCATAGAGAATAAATAAGATTTGAAGAGAATTCTATGTCAAGGACATGGAGAAGATTCGCTAGGGGAACACACATTCATTGGACATGACATGCGAGGGGAATTATGAGGGGAGAAAGAAGAAAATCTGTTGGGGATAAAGTTTGAATTTGATTTGATTATATGATTTGTGGAAAAAAAAGATCTGCTAGGGATAAGAATCTATAATCCACTACGGATTATGATCGAATTAATTTTAATTTATTATGTTTTAATTCATGTGGTGGCATATCTGCTAGAGATATGGGCTCAAGTCTGCTGGGGATCGAGTATATGAACCTTCCACTAGGGAAGCAAGGTCAGGCTATCTGTTGGGGATTGGGATTTGAGTTTGATTTCATAGATTTGTTTGGGAATGTATCCACTGGGAATAAGAGTTTGGTTAGATTTCTTTGATTTAGACTCTATTGGGGGAGTCAGTTTAATTTGTCTCCACTAGGGAGGTTGCTTTTTGAATTTGATTTATTTGCTTGACTTATTTATATATGATTTGGGGCTTCACTAGGGAAAATTAGATTGGGTTTAATTTAGTTTGAGTTAATGTATAGACCCTATCAGTGTGCAATTTACCCATTGAGAAGGGCCTATATTAGCTTTGACTTTTCTTATGATCATAAATCCAAAGGGATAGTCTACCAGCTGTGGGGTAGAGCTAGCTAACCTAAGGGGTTTCCTTTCAGTGTGCAAAGACTGTGCTAGGAAGAAGGTGTAGTAGACTTACATCTTCCAATGCGATGAACAACCTTTGGGGTGACCTGTTGAATGCACAACAAATCAAATATGACCTAGGGTGACTATTGAGTAAATGTCGTTGGGGACTTATGTCAACTCAAAAGTGGTCAGAATTAATTTTATCTTAATTTTATGTGATTTGATATGGTTTGTTTGGTTTAGTTTGATTTTGAATTGAGGGCATATTTGTTAGGGATATGAGCTCAGTTAAATTTGATAGATTTATTTTATGGACCATGTTGGTGTGCGATGGACCCAAGAAGGCTATATCGACTTTATCCTATCTTAGATTTACAAATCAAGTATAGTCTACTGGCGTGGGTAGAGCTAGCCAACCTAAGGGATTTCTTTTTTTGTGCAAGAAGGTAGTAAAAAAGCATAGTAGTGGTAGCACAACAAATCAAACGACTTAGAGATTGAGGGGACTTATATCAACTCAAGGGGTAGTAATTTCTATAAAGAGTTTCATTGACACTGCCCTAAAGATAGGATGCTTGCTTGGAAAAAGGTATTGCTAGGGGTGTCCTCCTAGTCCACAAGTGAATATATATTTTATTTATATGTTTGCGTGGACCCTGTTAGTGTGTAAGGGATCACACTGAGAAAGGGCTATGTCAGCATTGACCTATCTCATATTTACTAGACAAACGGAAGAATTTGCACATCCACAGGGGTGGTTACCAGGAAAGGGGAACTATCCAATCTGATAGTAACTCTGGTAGTGTCTAAATCGGGTCACAAAGGATGTGATCCAAATATAATGCCCACAGGGGAGGTGCTACCAGGGGCGTTATCCTGAGCCATGGAAAAGAAAGCCTATAGGTGTACAGTGGCCAACTCAGGAAGAAAGTGTAGCAGGCTTGCATCTATCATGAGTGGTGTATCCTGAGGTGTGAGAACCAACCAACCTAAAGTGTATTTATCAATATGAGTGGTGTTTCTATCAGTATAGTGAAAACCAACCAACCTAAGGTGCTCATCGATGTGCAATGATCAATCTGGAAAGAAAGCGTGTAGGCTTACAACTTTCTAAGAAGAGCGTCGGGTAATGCTGCGTGACACTAGGGTAATACGTCGGCTGACCTAGGCGTGAGTGTCATTGGGGACATTATCTCAACTCAGAGTTGCCTGAGATAAAAGATATTTATTTATTTTATATGTTTGTGTGTAGTTTGTGTTTATATTGTGTCAATGAACGATAGGATGCTGCTCAGGTTCTTTACACCTACCCAAAACACATCATGGCAGATTCACAAATAGATCACTTTCAACATGGAAGAGATTGAATTCAAAATGGAATTTTCATTGATGATAATTATTTTCAAACATGATTTATAATTTTTCTTTAAGTAGAGCCCATTGATTAGAAGCATTGACCACTCTCCCATATTATTAATAAGCTGATAAAATCCTACTTGGTAGGCATTCTTTATGGAAAAAGGACCTTCCTAAGTGGGTTAAAACATGCCTCCCATCTTATGATAGGCAATAATCGATCTCCTTAGAACTAAAATAAGCTCTCCTACTTGAAAAGCTCTAGGATGGACGAACTTATTATGAGCTTGAATTATTTTAGCTTTGTACGAGGCTTTCAGCATGAATGGAGACATCTCTCCTCCAAACCTTCGAGCTCTTCTAACCACAACTTGGTGTTCTACTCTATTGTCATCTAGCTACCCACAACTATCCTAAGTGATGGAAGTTAGACTTCTAATGGTAGAACAACTTCAAACCCATACACTAAGGAGAAAGGAGTAGACTGAGTTAGAGTTCTATATGTGGTGTGGTAGGCCCACAAGACTTCAACTAACATTGCTGCCACTTATTGTTGTGAGTGTCTTCTTGATATTTGGATGAGAGTTTTGTTGAAGGCTTCTCCTAAGATATTTTCCCTCAGGTAGTTGATGGTAGAATATCTCCAATCTATGTTGTGTCTCTAGGAAAAGTTGTTGATCTCTATACTCTTGAATGCAATAACATATCAGATATAATTCATCAAGGCACTCCGAACCTATATATGATATGGTTCCTAAAAAATTGGAGCACATGTTGAGTTGTGACATCTCTAAGTAGAATTAGCTTCGACCATTTAGAAAAGTCTCCAGTAGTAGCTAAGATAAACTGATAATCCTTGGAAGAAGGAGGATCAATCAAACCCACTATGTCGGTACCCCAACACTTGAATGGCCATGAGGCCAATGTAGGATGTAGAATGTTGGGTGGTTGGTGTAGACCACACCGTATTTGACATTGGTGGCATCGCCTTGCCATATCCATGTAATATTTAAGGCGGTAGCATCTAGTCTCTTTCATCTTGGCTTTCATCTTGGACGATTGGTTGGCTTCACATAATCACAGGTACTCGGTCAAAATCTTCTCAGAGCTTCATGCTTGTCTAAATAACATAACCACATATGATCAAAGATCACACCATCCACAAGAGCATAGGAAAGTACTCTTCATCGATGGACTTGGGACTTCTCTTAAGGTAGTTTGCATTTATTTAGGTAATCCATGAATTGTTGCCTCCAATCAACTTCTCATCCTTCTTCAATGGCAACCTTCCCTTCAAGAGAGTACTGATGAGTTTAATATCAGGATAAGACTCTATTTTGGACCTTTATTGATATGAACTCATCCTCCAAAAGCCAACTCTGCAAGCTTGGCTAAAGCATATCTGCATTCTCTCGAGGAATCTTATAAATGGTAACCTCTAATTTGGGGCAACTCCATGGTGTGTGGTAGTGATGGAGCTTAGCTTTATAACCCATAGACAATGATTTTGATATGTAGCTGAGAATCCTCAAAGATGATGATGTTTTGGATGCTTAAAATAATGGATAACTCTAGACCAGCAATCAGAGCCTCATATTCATCTTCATTGTTGGTACAAGGATTGGATGATGATGAGAATCTGATCACATCAGTTAGTTAAGAGAACTATTCCTACCCTTTTCTTGAATAGTAGATTGTGGTTCTTCTCCTCTTTGAGAGGAAGTAGCACCTTCAAAGTCTTAGTGGTGGCTGGTATCCTAAATTCATGATTTATTCATGGGAGATCATCACTAGAGTCGGATGAAGTGGGGTGTCTACTAAGATATCTACTGTGTCCTTTCATCGGAGGTACAAAGGTAATGTTAAACTGAGAAGATCATGGACCATTGCCACCATAGATATCGGAATGTCATGAGATACTAGATTAATCCTAGAATTAAGTTCACCTTGAGGCATGTAGTGTAGCTTTGGGATGCAAAGATTAAAGCTAGCAATGATTCTAAATGGGTGGATAATTAGCAATTAGATGATGGTGAGGTAGTATAGTGCATTTTCCTTCATTTATTATTGGCGGGACAACAAAGCACTAAGGAGTCATCTAATGGAGTAAAAGTAGCTTGCGATAGGGCTAGAACAATATCATCGATAATGCGTGAGCATGCTCACATCATCCACTTGAACTTGGCATCCTTTTGATAAGTTCTTAGAATGGCTAACATCTTCTTAATAGGTTGGATATAAAACATCTTAGATATGCTAACCACCCTTGGAAAGATCTGAGTTGAGTTAATCTTTTAGAGGGTGGCATTTCTAATATCACTTTGATCTTCTGGATCAATTTCAATTCCACGTGTTGGACAACAAATCAAGGATTCCTCCTATGAATGCACACTTGAGGGGTTCATTTTGAGGTTAAATTATCTTAACTATTTGAAAACTACTCTCAAGTCAAAGAGATGGTCTTTTTTCTCTACTTTGAGATCATTGACATAGCACTCGACTTGATGATGAATGAATTCATCAGATTTGAGTGATAGCCCAGTATATAACACTAACATTTTAAGGATAAAGGGCTTGACCATATAATAGATTGATGAGGTTCTAAAAGTAGTGTTTATTTTATCTTGCTATCTTATTTGGAATCTAATGAGGCTCCACTTCCTCCTCAAGTCTATTTCCCTTTTATTTTCTTTTTCATTTTCTCTTCTTTGTTTCTCTTTTCTTTTATTTTCTTTTTCTTTTATTTTTAAACTTTGGCCAAGTTCATGAGAATAGACTTGTTGACTTTGTGGGAGGTAGTGCATCCTCATATATCACCTTGTGAACTATAAATGACTTGAGATCTCCTTTGACATATAGATGATCCTCGACAAACTTATGATGTAGAAGATGGAACTATGTTGATGTATCAGTCTCCCAAATCTTTGAAAGATGTATTTGAGTATATAATGTGAAACTTGGCTTGATCTTCCAATCATCTATCACCAACACCTATGGGCTTATTGACCTCACTTTTGGAGTGCGGATTCAATCTTCCATCTTAGACTAGGAGTCTTCTAGATAAGACTTCCATAGAGAACACTTCCAATTAGGTAAACACTTAAGCCTAAAGACTTGAAGGGTTAACCATAGGGTTAGGTTATGCCAGGGATTAGGATAATCCACCTACCCTACAACCCAAATCCAATCCATGTTCACCTTCTCAAACCAAACATCAAGTTCAATTCAATCAAATCAAATTCAAATCCAAATCCAAATGATCAAAAACCAAACTTGAAACCCCTAAGCATTCCTTTATGACCTATCCGGACTTAGCCAAATTTTAATCTAAATCAATCCAAAATCAATTGATTTTCTAATCATTTTATATTTTCAATCATCTTCCTAAATATAAATCAAATCTACATTCAAATGATCAAAACTAAATGAAACTAAATCAAATTAAATTAAAACCTTCCAAAATATAGCTATACACTTGTAAATTAATCCAAATTAAGTCAAACTAATTGATTTTCTCATAATTCAATCATATTTTCAATCATCTTCACAAATTTAAATAAATAATCATCAAAATTAAAATCAAATGAAATCAAAATCCAAACTTAGCTACATGACTCAACTCCATGGACTTAGCCAAATTCCATCATTCCAAAACCCAAATTCAATTGATTTTCTCATGAATCCATCATGCCTTCAATCATACTCACAAATATAAATGAAATCTCTACAGTCATCAAGGCAAACCAAAATCAACCCAATCATTAACCCATTTGACTTGAAATGTTCAAAAGAAACATTTGAACCCAAGCTAATTGCAATTAATATATATCAATCCAAATCATATAAATAAATCAACTCAGCCCAAAATCAAACTAACTCCCAATTGGTCCACTTGACCCAAAGTGGCCAATTGACCTATTTGAGCAAGTTCTAATCCTTCCCAAATTGGATTGAACCAAGCCCATCAAAACCTCATGATTGTTGATCAGGTTGATCAATTATCACAATAGGTCAAACCAAGTCAACTTGGTCATTTGACCAAGTCAACCTTAACTCATATATGACCAAATAGCCAAGATTGTTCCTCTTGAAACCAATGTTTCATACCAAATCAAAATCATTATTTGAATATGACCATCAATTGAGTGAAACCAAACCCAATTGGTTTGACCCAAGTTGACCCAATTGACCTAAAGACCAAATTGGGTCAAATCAAAATATAAATCAAATTGATTGCAACTAATGGCTCAAGTTCATTCTAAATTGATTATTGAACTTGACCAAAGCCATGATTGGACCCAATTGAACCCAATTGACTGCTTAGCCCAAATTGACCTAAATGTTCAAGTTGGTCTAAAACCAACTCCAAATTATTTGAAATCAAAGCCTACAATAATCTTCTATTGGTCAAACCCAAGTCAATTTTACCAATTTGGTCAAATTGGTCAACTTAACATTTGATCAAATGAATTCAAATGAGCAAAATCAAATCTAAGCCAAACTAAACCAAACCAATTGAACCAAAACATCCCAAATGATCATATGAACTTGACAACCTTTGGTTTGACCCAATTTGACCAATTGGTCAACATTAACCTAACCCAATTTGACCTGGTCAAATTGAGCCTTCAAATCAACTCCAATTGACTTGAAATTTGGGCTAACCCACTTTATTGCAAATCTACCCAAATCAAATCAATGCTAAATGATCATTCTACCTTTGGGTCAATCACATGAGACAAATCACCCATGTAAGTGGTCATTTCCATTACTTGGCCACTTGGTACTCTCCCAATGGTCCACCTAGGCACCTAGGACACTTTAACCTAACCCAGGGGTGGTTGGGGCCATGACCCATGGGAGGTGAAATCACCTCACCCTCCCTTGGAGCATTTGAAACCCATAGGACACATGATTCCTCCTTGGTAGCCACCTCCACCTTTTACCAACCAAGTTAACAACTCACCTCCTCCCACCACCCACTACTCCGAGATGGTTGGATGCCACTAAAATCCAAACGATCCCATCCATCAAGATGAAGGGGTATACCCCTCATTTCTACTCAAACACATACAAAATAATTCCTCAAACTACCCAAGTCAAGCTCAGAGCCATTCCTAAGCTCCCAAGCTCATTCTTGATCAAAAATGCCATTGTCTCCCAAAATAGACACTCCCATTTTGACTTAACTTCTCTATTTCTCCATTAAACTCAAATTAACTTTGCACCTTCCCTCAGGCAAGAATGAATCATCTCCCAAGATTTTGAGCACTTGGTGGGATTTGATCAAAGCAAGCTCTAAATCATTCATTCGCCTTAGAGTGAACATTTGAATTGATCCAATTGTTGCTCAAGGCTTCATCTCCACTAGATGAAGCTTCCTCAATCATTCAAGCTGCGATCTTGAGCTCTGCAGGTATGCTTCCAAAATGATCCTTAAATTGGGTTGGAGCTTTTGAAGAAAAAACATGCATCTGTGATCTTGACCGTTAGATCCCTCCAATCAATGTCGTGAAGGTGTGGGATCCTTTTGGAGTTGATCTGAGTCACAAGTGAGCAATGGCGGACGGACTCCATTCTCCCTCACTCGCATGACATTAGATCATGCATCATTCGTTCCACGAGATCAGAATGGATGATCATGATTAGATCACCTAGATTGATCTGATTTAATTCTATTAATCTGTGAGATTAATTATAGTTGTCTGATCTTAGCTCGGACGACGGACTAAAAAGCATGTCCACCACCATCACAAAGGCACTGAGTTAGATAAGTTTTAAGTAGCCAATCCCACGATGCCATGTGAAAGTGAGTGTGTAGCACATGAAATTAGGCAATTAAGAATTAATCATTTTAATGGTTGAAACTTCTAAAAATCTTAAAAAATAGAAATAAAAATGCAAATAAATACTCATTTTAAAGATATTTAGAGAATTAATTAAAAATGATCTTAACTAATTTTAAATAGTAATCAAAGTTTATTTACAAAATTAGTTTATTACTTCTTAATTACTTGAGCAATTAATCCCAAATTTTGTGGGTTAATTTAATAGGATGACCTCTACCTCCCATGATTTTTTGGATTTATTGCTCACTTAATTCAAAATTGACTAATTAAACCTAACTACTCTTTTAAGTTAATTAATGATTAGTTAATCCCATGAATAGTAATAAATTAGTTAATTAAGTTTATTAATCATTGTTCAAGTAAGTGAACTAAGGAATAGGGTTGGGACCCCTTTCCTAAGTTCATTTCACCCTTTTTAAAATGAAATTAATTAAGATTTAACTAATTAATTAAATAACTTAATCAAATTGAAATTATAATCACATCAAACCTTAATTAAATCATGGGGTAGATCTTTGGGTGTTTAAAACCTAAAGGAGTTTAATGAAATTATGGTTAGTCCACATGTTCGAAAACCCTAAGAAATTAATTAAGTGCCTTAATCTAATTAACTATTAATGAGCCAATTATTTGGCCCCTTTTATTTCTAGGATCATTTTGCAAGTTTATTTTCCATGAATATCATATAGCTAATATTATTTAGTTAATTTGATTGTCCTCTTTATCATGTTAAATTTGGTATTCATTTAATTCATAAATCCATATTTTCAAAATCAAGTAAAACAAAATGGATTTCCTTTATGTAAGCTTCCATGTGTTGCTTTAATTTAATATATGTGTGGCTATTATTACTATTAAATCCAAATGTATTTTTAAAAGCTTATATTGAATAATAATGTGTTATGATGCTAGTTATAAATACATAAAATGCATGTTATAGCTCAAATGTATGAATTTTTGTGTTCTCTTTCCTCTATTCATGTGTTGATTTATATAAGATTGAATGGTAATGGTATATAGTCTAGACATCAGAACAATGATTTAACTAAGGAGGTCATTTGATTACCTCACATGGTATTTAATAAACCATTTGATTTCATTCTTATGTATTTCAACATTAGAATTTGGATAGAGTTTTAATTCATATATACATAAATGATTCAATAAAAAAAATTCAATCTTTGCATGGTTTTCTTTCTCCCATTTATGTTTACATCCATGTGTTTCCAAGAAAACCAAGTATATAGTTTGGACATCCCAAGTATATGAGGCTTTAGTTAGCCCCAAGGAGGTCATTTGATTACCTCACTTCCCTGGTTTAACAATGACAAGTACTTTCCTATATCTTTGTACATGTATATGTATATATATATATGATTAGTGAATGAAAATCCCATTTTACATTAAAATTGCATGCATTCATAATTGACTAAGTGGTTGAATTAATTTGACATATGATTTGGAGCTTACTTTCTATGTCCATGTATATTAATTTTCATATGTTTGAATGCAAATGGGTATATAGTTTGGACATCCCGAGAATACGATTCTAGCTAACTCCAAGGAGGTCATTTGATTACCTCACTTCCTATTTTAACAATGGCTCATGCCTATTTAATTTCATTCTTATGTCATTTTTTGTATTGAATTAGATAAAGTTTTAAATTAATATGTTTAAATAATTCAATCAAATAAAATATAAATCTTAAACATACACATACTTCATCATTTAAGTGTGCTAAAATATGCATGTATAAATACACTTAGATTAAATCATAATCATGTTACATGTGATGGAAAGGATTTATTTAATATATGTCATGTGGTAGTAATTCAATTAAATTAATCTTAAGATGACTTTCATTTTGAATAGGATTATTTAAAGTGAACCTAAATTTAGGAATAATTAAATCATTTAATAAACCATTCATTAAAGAGAACAAAATTAAATTAATATACTTTAGAAAGTGAGTTAAGGTAGGGATGAAAGAGGGCAATCCTCTTTTCCTCTCTTTATACCACTTAGTTGTTAAGTGTAATCAAATGAAACAAAAGAAAACACAAATTAAAATTCTCAAATCAATTAAACTACTTCAAGTGAAATCAACCTTTCATGTTAAATTGAACCCTTCTAGAAAATACAACACTAATGCCTAACAAGACTTATCACACAAGCCTTAATACACACATTAGAATTAAGTCACCACTTCTAACTCTAAGTTAGGATGGTGTATGATGTGATGTTTGTTTTCTTTCATGATGTATTATTTTAGATTAGATGTTAGGTGTATGCTTTATATTGGATGATAGGCCAATATTAGCCTAATCATGTTCTCATGTGATTATGCTTAAGGAATGATTAAAAATAAAGGTGAATGATTTTTTTTGTAGATAAATCCTTAAGCATAATCCAAGTTAGATAGGTTGGCTTAGTTACCCATGTGTAGTGCGTCCAAATTATAAATACAACAACTTGGGATTATTTGTATATTTAGCTAACCTCCATTTTGCGGTGTAGCTAGATTTACTTTTCCCACATAAGTATAATTTTTACAATAGGAATTAGGATTAGTGCTTTGGGGGATTAGGATGAGCAATGGCCGAAGGCTTTGTCTAGGGTGCCAGTGATGCCTTTGAAGCAAGCACCATCCAAATCAAGGAAGGAACCAAAATCAAAATGGAGATATGAAGAAAGAAGACCTCATAGCATTTAATACAATTATAATTATTCTTCATATTCCAAGGTTGTATAAGGGTAGAACTTGGATACCCATCTTTTCTCTCTTTGGGTTGTCTGCAGTGTTCTACCTTTTTTTTCTTTATGATAGTTTATATAATTGTTTGAAGTTATGTTTACATTGTGCATTAGGATGGCATGCTTTCCATAGTTTCTTAAATGATTGATGCTTTAATGTATGGCTTGGATATGATTAGGCTCTTAGGATAAAAATAACTTTTACCCAACTAATCACTCATAATTAAATTTTAAAAACTCATAACCTCATCATATAGCCTAAGACATAAATAACATAATTAAAAGATTTAGCAACCCCTTAGCTGTATAGTTGTATGTTTCATATCATGCATGCATATTCTTTCTCTCTTGAACATGAAAGATCTCCATCCTTGCGATAAAGGAATACTTGAGTGAGGGCATCACTTGTGGGAGAACACCTTCTTCTAGCTGATTTGACCCTATTTCATCATGCATTTAGGCATAAGAAATCCTAAAGCCTCTGTCAAAATGATGTGTCTAAGTTGAAATAAAATTTGAAATGATTTTGCATCTATAGATTAAGTCATATGCTCATATCACTCATACTCTAGTCTGTTAGGGAGTGTGTTTAGGACTTTAGTCTCTTTCTAATTAAATAAATACCTATTGACATCATTTCTAAAATGAGCTCTCAACCCCTCCCTCTTAGACATAAGACTTTTCTTAGACACTAAGAGTTCCTTAGTCTTAAGACACATCTAGTGATTAGGTGGACACTCAACATAGCCCTAGAGACTTAGAAGAGTTAGCCATAGGAATAGGTCATGCCAGGGTGTTAAGAAAATTTCCCTACCCTGGCTTGAACCACATTCCTCACTTCCTTCCTTCAAGTCAAACTCCAAATCAAATCAACATCAAACTTAAATCATTCCAGCCTAATTTATTTTCTCCAAACTCAAATCAATTCTATATGATTGAAATCCATGATTGAAACCCACGATTGAAACCAATGATTGAAATTCCAAGTTTGAAATATTTCTAAGTTCTTTGATTTCCTCTTAAGAACTTAGCCCAAATCAAGTTCAAACCATCTCAAATTCATAAAATTTTCTCACAACCCATTTATATTCTCATTTATATTCACATATATAAATGAAATATAAATTCAAATCAATTAAACTAAATCCAAAATTCAAATCCAAAATTCAAATCTTTCCTAAGTCCTATAATCTCTCTTAAGGATTTAGCTAAATCATGTTCAAATCAATTCAAATCCTTGAAGTTTCTCATAACCCATTTATATTTTCATTTATATTCAAATATATAAATGAAATATAAATTCAAACAACCAAAACCAAATCCAAAAATCAAACTCAAATTCATTCAAAATCTAACCTATGCCTTTCAAGTCAAAATCAAGAACTTAGCCAAATCAATTTCAAATCAAGCCAAACTCTTGATTTTTCATCATGATTCAATCAATCCTTCAATCATGAATCCAAATATAAATACAAACTTCAAACACTTAACCAAAACTCAATTAAAAAATTAAGCTAAAATCCATCTCATGTTCATCCTTTGAACATGAAATTGTCAAATAAATCAAAACCCATTTGACTTCAAACCACTGCAAATGGATTTATATTTCAATCAAGTCCATATGTGAGTTCAACCAAACTCAAAGCTTTGACCAAGCCATTTGACTACTTAGGCTCACTTGACCCAAAGTGACCTAAAATACCTTATGAGCCAAATTAATCCTAACCAAATTGGATTGAACTAAGCCTACCTAAGCCTCTCATCATGATCAACAATCATAATGAGATGATCAATCACTCAAATTGGGTCAAACCAAGTCAAAATAAAGGGTTGACCAAGTCAACACTTAGGCAAAACGAAGCCCAACATAGACAAAATTCACCATAGGCCAAATTGATTGAAACCAATGATCTAAGTTCATTCATGAGCAATGTTTGAGCTTGACCAAGTCAACATTTGAGCCTAATCTAGCCAATTGGCCACTTGAGTTGACCCAACTTGACCTAAAAAAGTCAAAATGTGTCAAAACTTGATCTAAGCCAAATTGATTGAAACCAATGGGTCAAGTTCATCCCAAAATGATTGTTGAACTTGACCAAAGCCTCAGCAAACTAGACCTAACCTAGCCTAATTGACCTTGAACCTAACTTGGCCTAAAGGATCATATTGAGCCAAATTCAAAATTAACCAAAATTTATTGGAAATAAAGATACCAATCCATTTCATGTGACCAACTAAACCTAAACCAACCCATGACCTAACCCAAATAGGTCAAATGGGTCAAATTAGTCAACTTGACCCATTTGACCTAAATGAACTCAATTGAACCAAATTCAAACCTCAACCAAATTGAATCAAACCAAAGCCAGAACATTTCAAATGGTCATATGAACTTGACCCAACCCTTGGTTTGACCCAATTTGACCAATTGGTCAACTTGACCCATTTTGACCTAAATGGGTCAACATGAGCCAAATCACATCAAACCAACTCCAAATTCAATGAAACTTGGCCAAACCTATTTTCTCATCATACCAAATATGCCCAAATGAATATCAAGGTCAAATGACTATTTTACCCCTAGGTCATAGGTTAAATTTTGACCAAATCCACTTGGAATTTGGTCAAATCCTCTCCATAACCACTTAACACCCACTTAGTGAATCATGTGAACACTAGGAGTGGAACCCAATGGGTTTGGGTCATTAACCTAGCCCAATGGCCTGACCACATGCCTTGAAATGGAGCACATTGAATCCTCCTTCCACTCAATTCAAGCACATGGCCACCTCACCCACTTCTTCCCTGGCCAAAATCGAATTCAAAGACATCCTAGATGTCCTAACAAACCCATGGAATAAGGTCAATTGGATTGAAATGGCAAGGAGGCTTGCATTTGTCTAATTTCCCTTGGGGAAGATATACTCCCCCTAATTCAACTCAATCTTCACTCTTGCTAATTTGATTGAAGCAAAGGAACTCAGAGCAAGCCCTAGCTACTCTTCTTAAGCTTCCTAGAGAGAGTTTGAACTTCCCATTTCTCAATTTCTCAAGCTAAAAATAGGGGAAGAAAACCAAAATCCAATCTCACTCCACACTTAAAACTAGCCCAATTCCTTTGCAAGCTCCAGGGACCCCAATCAACTTGTCTAAGCTCTTTCCCAAGCTCCAAAGGCAAAAGGGAGCTAGTTTTGATCAAAGCAAGGAGTTCAAGGTGGAGTTGGCCTAGAAGCAACCACCCAACTCAAGACCTCAAACTATCAAAAGCTTCATCTCACTAGGATGAAGCTTCTCCAAGGGAATCAAACACCGATGATCACCTCTAGCAAGGTAAACTAGTTTTCCAATCTTAATCTAGCCACAGTGTGGAGCTTTATGAAAGGAATTTTCATTTCATGATAAACTAGCCATTGGATATGATCTCCATTGTATGATGAAGGTGTAGGCTAAATTTTAGCCCAATCCAAGCTCAATCGAGCCCATATCTTGCCTTAGAACATGGACGGTCTCCATTACTCATAGGGAATTATAGGGATGAATCTCTGGCCATCCATCTGTGCATTTTGGATGGACGTCCAAGATTAAAACATGCAGCATCCCACATTTTCACAACTGGCTTTAATCTCGGTCATCGATCCTTGATTGGAGGTGAGGAAAGCATAGCGTTGATAATGTGGTGCGATGTGATAAGTTAAAGACCCAATCCCTTCACACCATGTGGCATGTTCTTCGTGATGTGCCGATGGGATTAAACATATAATTAGGCTTTTTTTATTATTTAATCACCTTCTGTTGACCTCATCTTTGGAATGAGCTCTCAACCCCTCCATCTTAGACATAGGACTTCTCTTAAAACTTAAGAATTCCTTAGTCTTAAGACACATCTAGTGATTAGGTGGACACTTAGCCCTAGAGACTTAGAAGAGTTAGCCCAAGGATTAGATCATGCCTTAGGGGTTTTAGAAAAATTTGCCTACCCTATAGCTTGAACTACATTCCTCACTTCCTTCCTTCAAGTCAAACTCCAAATAAAATCAACAATCAATTCCAACCTAATTGATTTTCCTAAACTCAAATTAATTCCAAATAATCAAAACCCATGATCCAAAACTCAAATTCAAATTCCAAAATCTTTCTAAGCCCTTTGATTCTATCTTATGGACTTAGCTCAAATCAAATCCAAATCAATTTAAATTCAAGAAATTTTCTCATAACCCATTTATATTCTCATTTATATTCACAAATATAAATGAATTATAAATTCAAATATCCAAAACCAAATTCAAAACTCAAACTCAAATTCAACCAAAATCCAACCTAAGCCTTTCAAGTCAAATTCTTGAAATCAGCCAAATAAAAATCAAATCAAGCCAAACTCTTGATTTGTCTTAATGATTCAATCAATCCTTCAATCATGAATCCAAATATAAACATAAACTTCAATCCTCAAACCAAAACTAAATTCAAAAATCAAGCCCAAGTCAAACTCATGTTCACCCTTTTGACTTGAAATTATCAAATGAATCAAAACTCATTTGACTCCAGATCACTTGCAAATGGATTTATATTTCAATCATAAATCCATATGTGAGTTCAACCAAACTTGAATCAAGCCTTGATCAAGCCAACTAAACCCAATTGGCTCACTTGATCCAAAGTGGCCAATTTGACCTACATGAACCAAAATTCAATTCCAAATCAAAATAAATTAATCCAATCCAAACTTCATGTCATATTTTTTGATCATCATAGTTAATCAATTATCATGAAATGGGGTCAAACAAGTCAACGCCATTGACCAAGTCAACCATTTAACCCACATGAACCCAAATTAGCCAAATTGCAACTAAACCAAATTAGTGCAACCAATGGCTCAAGTTCACTCCAAATTGATTATTGAACTTGAACAAAGCCTTAATTAAACCCAATTTGGCCAATTGGCCAACTAGACCCAACTTAGCCCAATTGACCATGAACCCAACTTGACCTAAAAGGTCAAATCAAGCCAAAATCAAATATAAACCAAATTGATTGGAAAAAAGATACCAATCCATTCCAAATGATCAACCAAACTCAAACCAAGCCATGATTCAAGCCAATTTGGTCAATTGGGTCAAATCAATCAACTTAGCCCAAATTGACTTAAAGGATCAAATTGGCCAAAATCTAAATTAAATCCAAATTAAACCAAATCAATTGAAACCAATTGAACCAATATACTCAAATAGCCATTTGAACTTGACCCAACTTTGACCTAATTTGACCAATTAGTCAACCTAACCCATTTTGACCGATTTGACCTGGGTCAATTTAACCCAAATTAAACCAATTGAACTTCAAATGGCATAAAATTTGGTCCAACTTACTTTTGACTTATTTAAAATCTGTCCAAATCAAATTCAATGTCAAATGACCACTTTGCCCTTGGGTCAAGGGCATTCCATGAGAAAAGACACTTTCCCAAGTGGTCACTTCTCTTCCTTAGCCACTTGGCACTCATCCATTGGTCCACATAGGCACCAAGGACACTAATTTTTTGACCCAAGGAGTGGTTGGGGCAGCCATGACTCATGGGAGGTGAAATCACCTCACCTCTCCCATTGGAACACTTGGCATGAAGGACACTCACCTCCCTTTGGCTAGGACACCCACTTGTCCTTCATGGAAGCCACTTTCCATGCCTTAGCCAACCATAGGGAGCAACCTAGGATGATTCTCTTCCATTCCCAACCACCCCAAGCCAAATGACATGAGTTTGGAGCCAAAATTTTAAACAAAAAATGGATTTTAGTTCATTTGACTTTTCATTCTAAGGCTTTAGTGGTTGAAGGAAACCCTCATTCCTCTCATTCACCCTCTCTTAGAGCTCCCAAAGCCATTAACAATCACATCACTTCATTTTGAGAGAAATACTCCAAAACTAAGGGATTTCAGCGAGGAAATGATGATCACCAGGAAACATCATTTCATGTGAAGGTGAGGATCTAAGCTCGGTCAAGGATTCTTCCCTCACTCGACAAAATCACCACTGCCACCAAAAAATCACGGTGAGGTAACCTTCAAAACTATACCGGCCTTAGGATCCCTTTTTTGTGATGGTTTTCATTTTAGAATCTATTCTAGACAATCCTATTTTTTTTTTAAATCATCTCACAAAAGGTAACAAAGAAAAAATTTTTTTTATAGAAAATAATTTTTATTGTGAATGATGCTCCATTTGGACAAGTTTTCACTTAGAAATCCTATTTTTTTCTTAAAAGAAATCTTGAAATCACTATTCATCCACGGCGGCTATATACCCGATCCCATGGTTTGCGATTCGACTCGTCGCCTGATTGACCACCTAATGAGATCTAGACCTTCGATCATGCGGTTGTAATCAAATGGCTCAAATCATGCCAATCGCGATCGCCTCGATCGCGATCGATCTAGACTATTTGCGATTGATGGTCTAGCAAGCTGCGGTCACTCTCGTGGGTTGGGTTTCCCCATCGGCTGTGGCCTGCGCTGAATGGTATGATGCTCTATGGTGCACGCGTCCAATCGCACGGTGCCACATGGGCTGTCCATGTCATTTTGGATTTTTGATTTAAAAATTAATTAAAATCACCTAAAACTTCAAAATTTATAGAAAATAAACTACTCAACCAAAATTTGCAAAATGGCATGTTGGATTCACCTTTCTAGAGGAATCCAACAAACCCAAAATCCTTAAATTTTCTGAATATTTTGAGCTTAATTTGAGTTTTAGTAAAAATCAAACTTTTAATTAAACCAAAATACATATCGATTAAGTTGAAATTTCAGATTACAATTGATGTTAAAATGCACCTACCATAAACATTTCAAGTCAAAATGACCTTTGGATTAAAGATATTGAATTTTGAGTGTCAAATGATTTATTTTAATAAATTAAATTAGTAGAATTCATAAAATCACTTAAATCAATTGAAACTTCCTAAATTCATAACTAATTTTAGAAAAATTTAAAAAATATAAACTCAGGTTCATTTTAAAGATACTTGAGGAGAATCCAATAAAATGTTTTGATTGAATTTTGATATATTTTCCTTAATTAGGGTTTATTTAAAAAACTTAAACCTAATTACTCCCTAATGACTTCATTAATTAATTCCAAACTTCTCAAGAATGTTTAGTGGGATGACTTCTACCTCCCCTAATTTTCTTAGAATTTATTAATGAGTTAACCAAAAACTAATGAACCCTAATCACTCTTTTAATGTAGTTAAGGTTAATTAAGCATGTGGATAGTGGTTTAATTCTTTGATTAAGATAATTAAATTTTGTTTAAGTGACTAGAAGGTTTATGGAATGATTTTGGAATATTTTTCTTTGGTTATTCCCTAAACCCCTTTCTTCCTTAAATCCAAATCTAATTAAGGGTTAATCCTAATGATCTACTTAATTAATCAAATCAAATTCTCAAAACCAAAATTAATCTAGAACTTTCACCTAAACCTAATCCTTCTTGGGTAGATACTTAGGTGTTCAATAACCTAAGTAAACATAAGGAAATCATACCTAACCCATATGTGTGGGAAAATAGTTAAATTAAACCCTTTAGCTTAATTAATCATTAATTGTGAGCCAATTGCATTAGGTACCTTTCTTTCCTAGGATGCATTCGGTTTAAATTCCTTGTGGTTTTATGTCATACATTGGCTCATAATTATTTGATTAAATATGTTAATGTGGCATAGGTAAGGGGTAATTAATGAACTTAATCTACAGCTTAACCTAACCAAAGCATAAAATTAATCTAATCACCTAAAATTAAACTAAAATAATTCACACATGTGGGAATGGGTAAGGACCAGTAAACCTTCTCACACTTTCCTAATTCAAATCAAACTCAAAGCAAAAATGAAAGTCTCTTTAAACAACTTTTGATTCTCTTTAAATGATCTTACTTCATAAGATTATCTTTAAGAATTAATTAGAGTGAATGAAATTACATGCTTACATCACTTTATTTCTTTCTAGCATGCTAAATGTGTATGTCATATGAGTTTTATACATTCATGCTTTTCTAAAATCAAATTCAAAATGAAATGTTATGTCAAATTGCATGTTTTGGCTAAAGTAAGAATATGAGTGGCTATTATCACTATTAAATTCAAAACTATTTTTAAAATTTATAAATCAAATACCTAAAATTAAAGTGTGCTACTTATAATTATTTATAAGCTTGCATGTGATATAAATATGAAGATGTGTAGCCTTCCTTCTCTTTTCTTTAGTATGGTTTTGAATAGGATTTGGAAAGTGTATAGTTCATTTGAAAAAAACATAACACTTGCCTAATTTCCTTCCTATTCATTCCTATACTATTACTTAAGAAGGACATCTACATTTGCACATATAAATTGCAAAAATAAAATAAATCAACCAACACAAACTTTTTGCATCTTTCTTTTCGATTCATTTCTTTTGTATACATGCTTGTATTTAAGAAGGTATATTTGTCGACAACCCCAAGATTTTAAAAGCCCTAAGTAGGTCTTGTGTATGCCCCTAGTTAACAATGGCATTGTACTCACTTATGCCTTTCATACATACATGTGCATGTGAAAAATGGATAAGAAAACCTCTTTTCTACTTAATGAAAATCATGCATCATAAAGCATTCAAATTTTCTTAAGTAACTTACTTAGAATTCTCTTTCCATGCATTTCTTTTTGTACATGTACATGTATTTAAGAAAAGTGGTATATTAGCTCAAGGTTGTGATGCTTTAAGTAGCCCTAAGTATTTATTGTACCCCCTGGTTAAAAATGGCATCATCACTTATGTCTTTTATACTTGTAAATGTGCATATGAAAAATGGATAAAAGAATCACTCCCTTCTACTTAACAAAATCATGCATACATGAAACATTCCAAATTTTTTAAGTAACGTCACTTAGCATTCATCATAAAGTATGCTAAAATTCCCATTTTATGTATAGATATGCTTAGGATCCATTCATATGCATGATACACATGTGGGAAAGAAATAAAATGTTGTTGTGTGTTTTGTGATAGTAATTCACTTTACTTAATCTTAAAATGCTTTTCTTTTTAGTAGGTTTATTTAGAGAAAACCTAAACTTAAGATTAATTAAAATACATAATAAATATTCACTAAATAAAAATCATTAATGAATCTACCTTAGAAATCACTTAAGGTAGGGAGGAAAGAGAAGTTCTCTTTTCCTCTCTTTACAATGTTTAGTAATTAAGTAGGTTCATTCAAACTAAATCAAATTATCAAATAAAATTAACCCATATCAACTAAACAACTTAAATGAGACTACCCTTCTAAGTTGAACCTTTTCATACATTAAAGCTAAATACCACACAAACCATGTTAGAAATTATGTGATGTTTGTTTTTTATTTTTTGTGATGTAATGTTTAGTATGGATGTTAGAGTGTATGTGCATAGAATGAATGGTAGGATGGTTTAGTCTAATCATTATCTTCTGAAGGGATTGTCCTTAAGGGGTGCTTTAATAAAAATGTAACTGCTTTTGCTGTGTATGTCACTTATACCCTTAAGCATGATCCAAAATGGGCTAGGTGGACTTGGTTACCCATGTGTAGGGTGCTAAGTCCAATTTTTTTATATACATGCTTAGGAATGTGTGGTTTGTTAAGCTAATCTCAGTTTTGTAGGTTTTAGTTAGATTTACTTTTCTCTTTTCATGTACCTTTTAGGGTTTTGGAATGATTATTATGGGGATTAGGATGAGCATTGGTTATAAGTCCATGCCTTATGTACCATGTGAAGCCTTTGGAGCATCCACCTTCCAACCATCCAAAAGAAGGAACCAAAGAAGAAAGAAGAAAGAAGGAGTAAGAAGAAAGAAGAATGAAATGAAGCTTGAAGACCCCCATAACAATGAATTCCTTGCTTAATTGTACTTAATTCATTTGTAATCCGGGTTGTATAAAAGTAAAGCTCAGCTACCCAATTTGTTTTTTGGGTTTGTGCGGTGGTGCCCGACCACAAATGACCTTTTATTCTTTTGTGTTAGCTTTATAAAATGTGTGATGTTTTGTTTAGCTTATGCATTAAGATGACATGTTTTCCTAATTTCATCCTTGCTCTGATGTATGGCCTGGATGATAATTAAGCTCTTAGGAAAAATAAATCTTCTACCAAATTAATCAACTCAAAATTAAAATAAGCAACTCATAACCTCACTTAAATCCTAAGCTAAAATCAAGATAAAAGAATTAGCAACCCTTAGATGGATGAGTATTTCTCTTACAACATCAAACAACATCTTGTTTCACTCTTGATTGGAGGGCTTCCACATTTGCTAAAGAAACTTGGCTTGACCTTTGAGAGCCATGGTGGAAACACCTCCTCTTCCCTTCGTTGATTTTGGCAAATAATTTTACTCATGCATTAAGCATATGAATCCTATAAGCTAGTCAAATGATTGTCCAAAATGAAAATAACATGTAATATGATTTGCATTAGATTTAGGTCATTTGAAGCATGCCCTTACATGATCTAGTCTCTTTAGGGAGTGAGTTTAAGGACTTAGTCTCTTTCTAAATAAATAAGCTAGCTATCTTGCATAAAGCATATGACTTGCCTACATGAATTTAAAATCATAGGAGGAGTCGGTTGGCGCCACCCCAGGGATTGTAAGTCTAGCGGTGGTGGTTTATCCTCTCTTGTGGAGGTAAACCAAATACTCATTTTTTGCCTTAGATTTAGGTCATGCTTTTAGCCCTCACCAAAGCTCCCTAGATTTAGGTTCTGAGGTTGCTTCTCCCTTCTATGGGTCATAAGCATAAATCCTCACCTCTTAGCCATTTCCATAACCTTGTATTGTGGAATTATGAGTCCTAAACTTATAATAAAAATTCAACTCAAACAAACAATTCTCCTCAATTTCAAAATGTAAAGCCCAACCATATGATAGTTTGGGATGTTTACTAGGCTTCCTAGTATCCTAAACATCCCCTACTCATCTCCATTTGGCTTCGATAAGAACTCCCTCCTCATGATCGATCCAACTTGATTTTTGAAAAATAAACTAATCGATTGATAGTCCTACCTATTGAAATCTTTAGAGACAATGATCATTTACCTTAATCGAGAGTATTCCTAAGGAATCCCCTTTCCTTAAGATGTAATTAACTATAGGGCTTGCCCTTGTAGGAAACTTAACAAACTTGGGTTTAAAATAAACCCTACTTTACTTTCCCATGTAAAGTAGGGTAAGAATCTATGGTACATATGTAGTCCTTGGAGTCCTTATTGAGGTGATTAGGTCCATTGTGGGGTGGTGACTTCCATCTTTTGAGATAGTACACCTCTCCTCAATGTCATACCCAATCACCCTAATAACATCTGGATCTCATGGTGTCCCGACCAAAATGGCATGTATGTATTTTTATTTATCCTCTTCAAGAGGATAGATGAAGGAGGGAATATTTCACCACACTTCCTAAATTCATATCTAAGCCTAGAAAAATTAGAAAAATATGAAATAAATTGCATTAAAAATACAATTGAACATAGAATATTCTAAAATTGATTTTAATTTATTTTGAATGGTTCTTTTCTCTTAATTTGGGCTTTATTGGGAATGTTATTTTATTAATTACCCCCTAATTACTCATTGATTAATCCAAAACTTCTTGTGTATGATTAGTCGGATGATTCCTACCTCCCCTAATTTTCTTAGAGTTTATTGGTGGCTTAATTAGAAACTAACTCATTCTTAATCACTCTCTTAATATAGGAATTAAGGGTATAATTAGTGGTTTAGCCCTCACGATTGATTCAATTAAGATTTGATTAAGTGAATATAAGGTTTAAGGAATAATTTTGAGATACTTTCCTTAAGATATTCCCTAAACCCCCATTTCTTCCTTAATCCATCTTTAATTAAGGATTTATTAATTAATTACCCCTTAATTAATTTCATAAAATTTTAAAACTTTCCAGAACTTAATTAATCTTTCTTGGGTAGATGTTTAAGTGTCCAAGAGCCTAAGTATAAATAAGGAAATTAAAATCCAACTGATATGTGTGAGGGGGGTTATGAAAGTACTTAAGCTAAACCCCTTAGTTTAATTAATCATAAGCCAAATGCATTAGGCCCTTTTACTTTTTGTTGTTATTTAAATTCCTTGTGTAGTTTTATGTCATCTCATTAGCTCATAATTATTTGATTAACTATGCTGGTATATGTAAGGGTAATTAACACACTTAATTCATACCTTAACCTAATCATAAATATAATATGGATCTAATCATCTAAAAATTGAATTTAAATATCATACACATGTGGGAATGGGTTAGGAACAGCAAACTCACCTCACATTTCTCAAATTAAATCAAACTCTAAACAAAATCAAACCATCTTTAAAAATAACTTGATTTGCTTTAAGCTCTCTTATTTTATAAGATTATCTTTAGAAATTAATTAGGGTGGATGAATTTACATTGCTTTCATCATTGATTTTTTTCCTATCATACTAAATGTTTATGTCATATGGATTTCATGCATTCATGATTTTCAAAAAAAAATTAAAATGAAAATGTTTTCCTTATGTCAAATTGCATGTTTTGGCTAAAGTAAAAAATTTGAATGATATTATCATAAATTCCAAATTATTTTCAAAATATATGAATCAATTACCAAAACAAAAAGTGTGTTACTTATTTTTTTATTATAAGTTTGCATTTGAATATAAAAATGTGTCTTATGTTTGCTTCCTTTCTTTTCTCTTAACATGGATTTGAATAAGATTTGCAAAGGGTATAGTTCTTTTAAAAGAACATAACACTTGCTCAATTTCTCTTATCCCCTTCCATGTTATAACCTAAGAAGGATTTTCATATTCACACATATAAATTCAAACAATCAAGTATAACTTTTTGCATCCTTTCTTTTCCATTCATTTCTTTTGTACATATGCTTGTATTTAAGGAATGTGGTATATTAGTCTAAACAACCCTGGGGTTGCAAGGCTTTAAGTATCCCTAAGTAGGTCTTGTAAATTACACTTCTGGTGCTAACAATGGTGCCGTACCCACATATGCCTTTCATACATTCATGTGTGCATGTGAAAATTGGAAAAGAAACCCCCCTTTTCTACTTAATGAAAATCATGCATCATAAGCATTCAAATTTTCTTATGTAACTCATTTAGCATTCATCATAAAGTGTGCTAAACATTCCATTTGATGTGTATAGATATACTTAGGATTCATCCATGTGCATGTTATACATGTTGGGAAAAGAAATCAAGTGATGTGTGTTTTGTGATTTAATTCACTTTACTTAATCTTAAAATGCTTTTCTTTTTAACATTTGTTTAGAGTTGATCTAAACTTAGATTAATTAAAACATAATAAAATATTCACTAAATAAAACTAAAATATGAATCTACTTTAAAATTACTTAAGGTAGGGAAGGAAAGAAGTTTTTTCTTCTCTTTCCTCTTTACAACATAGTAATTAATTATAGGATTCACTTGAACCTAATTAAAACACAAAATAAAATCAACCCAAGACAACTAAACAACTTAAATGAAACCCCTCAGTTGAACACTCTTCACACTTAGAAAACTCTAACTTAAAGCCATAGCTAAGCATACCACACAAACATTAAAAGCACACACATAGGCTAAGTCACCACTTCTAGCTAATCTTGGTAAGTCCAATATACATGCTTGGGATATGTATGGTTTGTTTTAGCTAATCTCTATTTTATAGGTGTTTGTTAGATTTTATTTTTCCTTTTCATGTAGTTTTTTTTTAGGATTTTGGAATGATTGTTATGGGATTAGGATGAGCATTGGTCATAAGATCTTATATTATGTACCATGTGAAGCCTTTGGAGTATCACATTCCAGCCATCCAAAAGAAGGACCAAAGAAGAAAGAAGAAAGAAGAAGAAGAAGAAGAAGAAATGAAACTTGAAGGCCCCATAACATGAATTTTTTACTTGATTGTAAATTAATTTATTTGTAATCCATGTTGTATAAGGGTAGAGCTCGGTTACCCAATTTGTTTTTAGGTTTAATGGTCCCCACCATAAATGGCCTCTTATTCTTTTGCGTTAGCTTTATAAATTGATTCATGATTTGTTTAGCTTGTGCATTAAAATGGAATCATTTTCCTAGTTTCTTCCTTACTTGATGTATGGCCTAGATGACGATTAGGTTCTTAGGGAAAAATATATCTTTTACCAAATTAATCAACTCAAAAGTAAAAATAAACAGCTCATAACTTCACTTAAAGCCTAAGTTAAAATTCAAGATAAAATAATTAGCTACCCCTTAGCTGGATGAGTATTTCTTTTATAAAATCATGCACAAAAGTATCTTGTTTCACTCTTGATTGGAGGGCTTCCACCTTTGCCAGAGAAACTTGGCTTGACCTTTGAGAGCCATGGTGAAAACACACCTCCTCTCTTCTTGTTGATTTTTGCCAATAATCTAACTTCGCATGCTTTAAGTATATGAATCCCATTAGCTTGAGTCAAATTGATTGTCCAAAAATGAAAATAATATGTAATATGTTTTGCATTAGATCTAGGTCATTTTTCATGCCCTTACATGATCTAGTCTCTTAGAGTGAGTTTAAGGACTTAGACTCTTTCTAAATAAATAATAGCCTAGCTATCTTGCATAAAACATATGATTGGGTACATGAATTTAAAATCATAGAGGAGTTAGTTGGTGGCCACCCAGGTGTAAGCTAAGTAGTGGTGGTTTACTCTCTTGTGGAGGTAAACCATATACCCATTTTGCCTAGATTTAGGCTGTGCTGTTGGTCCTCGCCAAAGCTCCCTAACTTTAGGTTCTAAGGTTACTTCTCCCCTTTGTGGGCCATAAGTATAAATCCTCACCTCCTAGGCATTTCCACAATCTTGTGTTGTGGAATCATAAGCCTAAATTTCTAATGAAAAATTCAACTCAAACAAATTAAATCAATTTAAAATGTAAAGCCCAACCATGGGATAGTTTGAGATTCTAGGTTTCCTAGCATCATGAGCATCTCCTACTTATCTTCATTTGGCTTGATAATACCTCCTCTTTGATCAATCCCATTTTATCTTCCAAAATAAACTAAATTGATAGTACCTATTGCAATCTTTAGGGACAACAATCATTTACCTTAATCGAGTATTCCTAAGGAATCCCTTCCTTAGGATGTAATTAACTATGGGGCTTGCCCTATAGAGAACTTAATGAACCCGATTTAAAATAAACCTACTTTACTTTTTCATGTAAAGTAGGGAAGAATCTCTGGTACACATGCAGACCCATTGTACTTAGGAGTCCTTATTCAGGTGATTAGGTCCATTGTAGGGTAGTGACTTCTATCTTTCGAGATAATACACTTCTCCTCAATGTCTTACTCGATCACCTTAATAAGAACATCTATGGATCTATGGTGTCCAAATGCATAAAAAAAAAGTATATTTATATCTTTATTATATCCCGTATAGAGTGGAGATGGAAGTATACATTTCTTTTAAAGAAATTGAAAATTTTTCACCATATATTTTTCTATTGACTCCGCTGAGGAGGGTTCCTCTCTCCATCATTGGTAAATGATCGTTGTCTCTAAGTATCGATAGTGGATTTGTACCTTTGTGTGAATCTAAGACTATCTTTCTTTTCATTGGCACTTAGCTTATTTCATCCTTAAGTCAAGTTCCAACATCTTTGGGTTTTAGGACCTCACCCATGTTGGTCTTGGCTTAGTAAAAAAAATTCAAATAAAAAGAAAATATTTAAAGACTTCCTCATTATCATTCTATGATATGGAAAGGTTCATTCTAAAACAATAAATACAAAATAAATCCTTAATAAAAATCTTGCTTTTCAAAAAGCACTCTTTGAAAAATGCACATAATAAAATATTTTTGCGCAAACATTTTCTTAAATAATTTTCATCTAACAATCTTTATGATTGTTATATGTAAGATTAGCTTAACAAAAATAAAATTCTAACAATCACATTTACTAAAAAGCACAAATGAGTTCCTTCATTCAATTCATTTTAGTGAAGACTTCATTTTCAAAAGTAAGATTCCAATAATCACATTTTCTAAAAGCACAAATGAGCTTCTTCACTCAATTCATTTTAGTGAAGACCTCATTTTCAAAGATAAAATTTCAACAATCATGTTTTCAAAAGCAAAAAAATTTGAACATAAGTTTATCCATTCAATACATTCAAATATGTTGAATGGATGTTGCATCTTCAAACAAAAAAACTTTACAACTTTGAAATTCCATTCAACACATTCCACATGTGTTAAGTTGAAAATTTCACCTTTCCAAACAAAATCAAAAATAAATTTTCAAAAAGCACATGTGAAACCTCTCCATTCAATTGAAGATGTTTCATTCTCAAACAAAATCAAAAAATAAATTGTTCAAGCACATATAAACATCTCCATTCAATATACCCAAATTTATTGAATGAAGATTTCATTTCAAAATAAAATGACATCACTTTGAAATCCCACTTAATAAATTCCATATATGATTAAGTTGAGATCTCCTCTTTCAAAAAATTGATTTCCATCTCACATACTGACCTCATTTTTGGAACTCTCAACCCCTCCATATTAGACATAAAACTTCTCTTAGACTTTAAGAGTTCCTTAGTCTTAAGACACATCTAGTGATTAGGTGGACACTCAACTTAATACTTAGAAGAGTTAGCCATAGGAATAGGTCATGCCTTGGTGTTAGGAAAATTTTACCCTTAAACTCCTCACCTTCCTTCCTTCAAGTCAAACTCCAAATCAATCTTATTTGATTTTTCTCCAAACTCAAATCAATGCCACATGATTGAGATCCATGATTGAAACCCATGAATGAAATTCCTAATTCCAAATCTTTCTTAAGTCCTTAATCTTCTCTAAAGGACTTAGCCTAAATCATGATCAAATCAATTCAAACTCATGAAGTTTTCTCATAACTCATTTATATTCTCATTTATATTCACATATATAAATGAAATATAAATTCAAATCAATCAAACTAAATCTAAAATTCAAATTCCTATTTCAAAATCAATTTTTTTAAATCCTTAATTTCCTCTTAAGGACTTATCCAAAATCACCTTCAAATCAATTCAAACTCATGAGATTTTCTCATAACTCATTCATATTCATTTATATTCACATATATAAATGAAATATAAAGTCAAATCAATCAAACTAAACTCAAAACTCAAATCCAAAACTCCAAAATTTCTAAATCCTTTAAATTTCCTCTTAATTGTTTCATCATGATCAAATCACTTCAAATTCATGAAATTTTCTCATGACTCATTTATATTCTCATTTATATTCACATATATAAATGAAATATAAATTCAAATCAATCAAACTAAACTCAAAATCAAATCCAAAACTCCAAAATTTCCCAAGTCCTTTAAATTCTCTTAAAACATCATTCAAATTCATGAAATTTTTCATGATCTATTCTCATTTATATTCACATATATATAAATATAAATTTAATCAATCAAAACCAATTCCAAAAATCAAACTAAAATCCATTCAAAATCCAATCTAAGCCTTACAAGTCAAAATCTTGGATTTTCTTCATGATTCAATTAATTCTTCAATCATGAATCCAAATATAAATACAAACTTCAATCACTAAACCAAAACCCAATTCAAAAATTAAGCCAAAATATATTCATGTTCTTCCTTTGAATATGAAATTGTCAAATGAATCAAAACCCATTTGACTTCAAACCACTTGCAAATAGATTTATATTTCAATCATAAGTCCATATACAAGTTCAATCAAACTCAAATCAAGCTTTGACCCATTTAGCTCACTTGACCCAAAGTGACCTTAAGCCTTAATTTTAATCCAAACCAAATTGGATTGAATCAAACGACCTATGCCTCTCATGATCAATCATCATGAGATGATCAATCAATCAAATTGGGTCAAACCAAGTCAAACCTAAGGGTTGACTAAGTCAACACTTAGCCAAAATGAAACATAACGTAGCGAAAATGCACCATAGGCCAAATTAACTGAAACCAATGATCTATGTTCATTCATGAACTATGTTTGAATGTGACCAAGTCAACATTTAAGGCTAACCTAGCCCAATTGGCCACATGACCCATGTTAACCCAACATGACCTAAAAAGTCAAAATTTTTCAAAACTTGATCTAGGCCAAATTGATTGAAACCAATGGGTCAAGTTCATTCCAAATCACTTGTTAAACTTGACCAAAGCCTCAATTGGCCAACTAGACCTAACCAATTGACCTTGAACCCAACTTGACCTAAAGGGTTATGTTGAGAAAAATTCAAACCAACCAAAATTGATTGGAAACAAAGATACCAATCCACTCATATGACTAACCAAATCTAAACCTACCCATGACCTAGCTCAAATAGGTCAAATGGGTCAAATTTGACCCATTTTAACCTAAATGAAGTCATATGAACAAATTCAAACCAAATTGAATCAAACCAAAGCCACCAAAACATTTCAAATGGTCATATGAACTTGACCCAACCCTTAGTTTGACCAATTTGACCAATTGGTCAACTTGATTGAATTTGAGCTAAATGGGTCAACATGAGCCAAACCATACCAAATGAACTCCAAAATAATGAAACTTGGCCAAACCTATTTTCTCAACAAAAATATCCAAATTCAAAAATTAAATGATCATTCTACACACCTAGCCATAGAACAAATTTTGGTCAAATCCTCTTCATACCTACTTGATACTCTCTAATAAGTCAAAAAACCTTATGGAGGGGTGCACCCAATGGGTTGGGTCAGCAACTTGAAGGACAAAAAAGCACATGGCTCAAATTGGCCACATGGGAATCATGCTCCCACTCAATTTGAGCACATGGGGAATTACCATTCCACTCCCTAGCTCAAACCAACCATGTGCAAGCCTCTAACAGATCAAACAACCCACTACCTCAGGTCAACTGGATCAAAATGGCAAGTGAAGCTTTGACCTTCCGATTGCCTAAGGGGGAGACATACTCCCCCTAATTCACTTCATTTCCAAAATTCATTGAAGCATAGGAAGCCAGGAGCCATTTGAGAGCCTTCCCAAGCTTCTTAGAGAGTTAGAATTTGCCATTTCTCAAAAGCAAAAATAGCTCCAAGGATTTGCCAACTTTCTCCACACACCAAACCAAGTCAATTCCCTTTGCACAATCCCTCAGGGAAACAAGTCGAGCTTGCCCAACCTCTTTCCCAAGCTCCAAAGGCAAGGGAAGATCCACTTCAATCAAAATTAAGCTCACTAGGAGGAGGTTGGTCCATAGAACTATCCACTCAACCTCAAGAGCTAAAACTTTCACCAAAGCTTCATCAACCAGAATCCAAGAGAATTGAGAGTGATCACCTCATGACATTTTTTGACCATTAAACTCAATGTGGTGTGGAGCTTTGTGAAAGAAATTTTTCATCCCCATTAGATGTGCTTGCCATTAGGTTTAGATGGTGTGGGTTGAGTTTCAATCCCAGAGCTTGATCAAAGCTCAAATCTTCCCTTTAAAGTGGATGGTCTCCATTATTCTTGAAGAATAGGATGATCTGGCCATCCATCCATGCATTTTGGATGGATCGAGATTAAATCACATTTTATATCTTATTTTATCCCCCCAGAGGATTAAATCCTTCGATCCTTGATTGAATAAAGGAAAAATGCACCACCATGCAATACTGATGATGTTTAAGTGGCCACTCAAAGGATGATGTAAAGCAATGTTTGCATGCATGCATGCCATAGGATTAGAATTAAGGTTTAAATAATTCTAATTAATCCTCTAAACTTCTAAAATTCATATCTCTCTAAAGAAAAATCAGAAAAATATGAGATAATTTCCACTGAAAGATAATTCAATCTACAATATTCTAAAATTGGTTTTAATGGATTTTAAATATTGTCTTTCTCTTATTTTAGGTTTTATTGGAAATCATAATTTACTAATTACTCCATAGTTAACCCACTGATTAATCTCAAACTTCTTGAGTTTATTTTCCTGGATAACTTCAGCCTCCCCTAATTTTTTAGAATTTATTGGTAGCTTAATTGGGGATATTGCTAATTCAATTCCTAATTACCCCCTTAATGTAATTAAGGATAATTAAGGGTTTTATTAGTGGTTTAATATATTGTTGAAGTTGATTAAAAGATCGGTGAATGGGAGGTTTTGGAAATAATTTTGTGGCATTTCCCTAAGCTATTCCTTAAACCCCTTTTCTTTCTTAATCCTCTTCTAATTTAATTCACTAATTACCCTCTTAATTAATTTCATAAAATTATAAAACTTGTTAGAACTTAATTAATCTACTTTTGGTAGATGCTTAGGTGTTCAAGAGCCTAAGTTCAATTAAGGAAATCAAAACTCAACTCATATGTGTGAGGGGTGTTTTGAAATTACTTAAGTTAAACCCCTTAGCTTAATAAATCATTAATCATGAGCCAAATTGCATTACTTTCTTCCTAGGTGGCAAATTAAAATTCTTTGTGAGATTTTATGTCATCCCATTGTCTCATAATTATTTGATTAACTATGCTAAGGTGGTGTAGGTAAGGGATAATTAACATGTTTAATTCTTACCTTAACCTAATCAAAAATATAAAATGAATCTAATCATCTAAAAATTGAACAAAATGTCAAACATATGTGGAATGGGTTAATAATAGAAACTCAATTCATATTTTCAAAATTAAATCAAATTTAAAATCAAACAAAATCATATTAAATAAACTTTGATTTACTTTAAGCTTTCTTATTTCATAAGATTGTCTTTAGGATTTAATTGAAGTAAATGTGTTTACATGATTTCATTGCTTTAGTTCATCCCCAACATGCTAAATATGTTTGTCATATGGTTTCATGCATCCATGATTTTCAAAAATCAAATTTAAAATGAAAATGTTTCCTTTATGTCAAATTGCATGTGTTGGCTAAAGTAAGAATATGAGTGGCTATTATCACTATTAAATTCAAATTATTTTCAAAAAAATATGGATCAATTATCAAAATTGAAAGTGTGTTACTTATATCTTACTTATGAGTTTGCATGTGAGTAAATTACAAGAATGTGCTTAGTGTAGGTTTTCCTTCTCTTCTCTTTTAGTATAGTTTTGAATAGGATTTGGCAAAGTGTATGGCTTTTGAAAAGAACCTAACTTGCCTAATTCCATATCCTATTCATTCCTATACCATCACTTAAGAAGGATACCTATGCTTGCACATATAAATTACATAAACAAAAATAAATCAACCAACACCAACTTTTGCATTCTTTCTATTCCATTCATTTCTTTTGTACGTATGTTTGTATTTAAGAAAAGTGGTATATTAGTCTCAACAACCCCGAGGTTGCGAGACTTTAAGTAACCCTAAGTAGGTATTGTACCACCTCTGGTTTACAATGGCATCTACTCTTATGCCTTTCATACATTCATGTGTGCATGTGAAAGTTGGATAAGAAACCCCCTACTTAATGAAAAATCATGCATCATAAAATTTCAAATTTTCTTAAGTAAATTACTTAGCATCATGCATCATTTTCATGTATATATATATATATATATATATCATATATATATATGTTTAGGACTCATTCATATGCATGTTATACATGTTGGGAAAGAAGTGAAGTGATGTATATTTTGTGAATTTAGTTCATTTTACTTAATCTTAAAATGCCTTTTTTTAATAGGTTTGTTTAGAGTTCATCTAAACTTAGGATCAATTAAAACACTTAATTAAAACATTCACTAAACAAAACAAAAATATGAATCCATTTTAGAAATTATTTAGGTTAGGGAAGGAAAGAGAAGTTCTCTTCTCTTTCCCTCCCTTTATAATAGTAATTTATTGTAGGATTCACTTAAACCCAATCAAAACATAAAATCAAATCAATCCAAAATAACTAAATTACTTAAATGAAATCCTCCTCTAAGTTGAATATGCTTCACAGTTAGAAAATTCTAAACTTAAATCCATAGCTAAGCACACCACACAAACCTCTAAAGCACATTAGGCTAACCACCACTTCTAGCTTTAGGTTAGGTGCATGATTTTAAGCTTGCTTTTATTTTGAGATATATGTTTTAGTTTGGATGTTAGTGTGAATGTGCATAGAATGAATGGTAGGGTGATCTTAGTCTAACCATTGTCTTCTACAGGGGATTGTGCTTAAGGGCACTGCAATAAATAAAAATATAAATGATTTTATTGTGCAGGTGCTTATACCCTTAAGCATGATCCAATAGGCCAGGTGGACTTAGTCACCCATGTGTGTTAAGTCCAATATACATGCTTGGGATTTAGTGGTTTGTTTAGCTAACCTTTCTTAGCTAGATTTACTTTTCCTTTTCATGTAATTTTGCAATTAGGATTTTGGAATGATTGTTATGGGGATTAGGATGAGCATTGGTCATAAGATCTCATCTTATGCACCATGTGAAGCCTTTAGAGAATCCACATTCCAACCATCCAAAAGAAGGAATCAAATAAGAAAGAAGAAAGTGAGAAGAAAGAAGAAAAAAAGAATGAAGGAGTGAAGTTTGAATTCCCCCATAACAATGAGTTCCTTGCTTAATTGTATGTAATTTATTTGTAATCCATGTTGTATAGGGGTAGAGCTCAACTACCCAATTTTTTTTTGGGTTTGTGTGGTGGTACCTGACCACAATGGCCTCTTATTCTTTTGAGATTAGCTTTATAAATTGATTGATGATTTGTTTAGCTTGTGCATTAAGTGGCATCCTTTTCCTAGTTTCTTCCTTGTTTTATGTATGGCATGGATGTGGATTAGGCTCTTAGGGAAAAATAAATCTTCTACCAAATCTAATAATTCAAAACTAAAAATGAAGAACTCATAACCTCACCTAAAGCTTAGGCTAAAAATTAAGATAAAAGAATTAGCAACCCCTAAGTTGGATGAGTACTTCTTTTATAACATCATGCACAAATGCATATTATTTTCACTCTTAATTAGAGGGCTTCCACCTTTGCTAGTGAAACTTGGCTTGACCTTTGAGAGCCATGGTGGAAACACACCTCCTCCCTTCTCACTGATTTTGGCCAATAATCTTATTTCTCATGCATTAGGCATATGAATCCTATTAGCCTGAGTCAAAATGATTGTCCAAAAATAAAAATAAAATGAAATCTAAATTGCATTAGATTCAGGTCATTTAAAGCATGCACTTACATGATCTAGTCTCTTTATTGAGAGAGTTTAAGAACTTAGTCTCTTTCTAAATGAATAATAGCCTAGCTATCTTGCATAAAGTATATGACTTGCCTACATGAATTTAAAATCATAGGAGGAGTTAGTTGGCAGCCACCCCAAGACGGCTGTAAGTCCAAGCAGTCAGATGGTTTGTCCTCTTGTGAGGACCAAAGCCCATTTTACCTTAGATTTAAGTTGTGCTTTTTGGCCAAAGCTTAGATTTAGGTTGAGGTTGCTTCTCTCCCTTTGTGGGCCATAAACTAAATCCTCAGCTCTTAGGCATTTCCATCATCTTCTGTTGTGGAATCATAAGCCTTAAATTTCTAATGAAAAATTCAAGTCAAATAAATTAAATGAATTTCAAAATTTTGAAGCCCAACTTTAGGATAGTTTGAGATGTTCGCTTGGTTTCCTAGCATCGTGGGCATCTCCTACTTATTTTTCTTTGGCTTTGATAATAACTCCCTCTCCTTGATCAATACCTTTTGATCTTCCAAAATAAACTAATCGATTGATAGTCTATTAAAATATTTGGAGACAAAGATCATTTACCTTAATCGAGAGTATTCTTAAGGTTCTCATTATTTAGGATGTAATTAACTATGGGGGCTTTCCCCTGTAGGGAACTTAATGAACCTGGTTTAAAATAAACCTTACTTAACATTTCCATGTAAAGTAGGAGAGAATCTTTGGTACATATGCAGACCCATTGTCCTTAGGAGTCCTTGTTGAAGTGATTAGGTCCATTGTAGGGTGGTGACTTCTATCTTTCAAGATAGTACACCTCTCCTCAATGTCATACCCGATCTCCCTCAATAAAAAAATCTACAAATCCATGTAGTGTCCCAACTAAAGGCATATATTTCTATTTTCATTAATCCTCTCCCAGAAATGATAGATGAAGGCAAGAAATATTTTACCATAGATTTTTCTAGCTACTCGGTGGGGGATTGTTCCTCTCTCCATCTTTTGTAAATGATGGTTGTCTTCGAGTATCGATAGTGGATTTGTACTTTGGTATGAATTTTAAAGTATTTTTCTTTCTATTAGCACTTAGCTTATTTCATTCTTAAGTTAAGGTAGCCAACATCTTTAGGTTTTAGGACCTCACCCCGTGTTGGTCTTAAAACCCCCGTTGGGTTCTCCAATGGGTAAAAATAAAAAGATCTAAATAAAAGAAAACATTTACAAACATCCTCCTTATCATTTTTATGATAAGGAAAGGTTCATTTTAAAATAATAAAGACAAAATAAATTTTTCATAAAAATCTTGCCTTTCAAAAAGTACTCTTTCAAAAAATGCACATAATAAAATATTTTCCACAAATTTTCTTAAATCACCCTCGTCTAACAATTTTCATAATTTTTATATGTTGGAATCTTCAAAAATAAAACAACAATTTTTTCCAAAAGTACAAATGAACATCTTCCTTCAATACATTTTGATGAAGATTTCATTTTCAAAATAAAATGAACAATCATATTTCCAAAAGTCAAAATTGAAAGTTTTTGCCATTCAATACACCCACACCTATTGAATGAGAGGTTCATCTTAAAACAAAACTAATTTTTTTAAAAGCATATGTGAACATCTTCATTCAATATACCCAAATTTATTGAATGAAGATTTCATTTCAATTAAAATAATATCATTTGGAAATCCACTTAAACATATCCATATATGATTAAGTTGGAATTCCCTCTTTCAAAAAGAAATAATCACACACAAAATAAAATTTTCACATTTGCAAAATAAAATTGACTTCCATTTCTACATACCCAAATTTGTTGAATGGAAGTCTTCTTTTCAAAAAACAAAACTTAAAACAATCATATTTTCCAAATTCAAACACATTTGGAACTTTATTTAGCATCAAATTTCTAAGTGAAGTCTCCAAATTCAAAACCAAAAAAAAAAACATTTGGAACTTCATTTAGCATACTCAAATTTGCTAAGTAAAGTCTCCAAATTTAAAACCAAAAATTTTCAAACACATTTGGAACTTCGTTTAGCATACTCAAATTTTCTAAGTGAAGTCTGCAAATTCAAAACCAAAAATTTTTAAACACATTTGGAACTTCATTTAGCATACTCAAATTTTCTACGTAAAGTCTCCAAATTCAAAAAAAAAATCTCAAATCTTTGAACTTCATTCTTTAGCATACCAAATTTGCTAAAGAGAAATTTCCATTTTCAAAGCCAAATAAAAAAAAATTTTAACACATCTTTGAATTTCATTTAGTATACTCAAATTTGATAAGAAATTTCCATTTCACAAAATTAAATGGAACTTCATCTTTGGCATACCATATTTGCTAAAGTAAAGTCTCCACTTTCATCAAAAACAAATCAAAATCAAAAGGAAACACATTAGATTTACATACCCAAATTAAGGATCCTAGTTTTACAAAAATCAAAATATCCAAAAACAAATGAAACACTTTAGATCTTCTTAGAATACTCAAATTTTCTAAGAATCCAATTTTCAAAAGATCTTTCAAAAACACATCTTCACTTAGCATACCTAAATTTGCTAAGTGGGAATTCCATTTTTCAAAATCAAACAACAATTAACAAAAATAAAATAAATAACTTTTTTTAAACACTTCACTTAGCATACCCAAATTTGCTAAGTAAAACTCTAAATCAATAAGCAAAACCAATTGACCCTTACTTTAACATACCCAAATTTGTTTAAAGGGTCCTCAAATCAAAATATAATTTCAAACATGAACCTATGGAAACATCCTTCTAAAATATTTGAATCCATCTTTCAACATACCCAAATTTGTTGGAGTTAGATTCATATTCAAAATTCCTCTTTTCAATCAAATTTTAAATCTTCTAATCCATTTAAACCCCACTTAACACTTCCAAGATGTTGGATGTGGGTTCAAATTTTAATTCAAATTCAAAAAATCAACAAAATAGAAATTTGATCCAAGCTCATTTCTAAATTTGTAGATTCTCAAGATACATCTACAATTTAGTCTTTCGCTTTTGCGATGATTTGAAATGGCGGCTCAAGTTTTTGTTCACTTTCCAGACATGGACTTGGCCTTGGACCAGCCAATTTCCCCCGATTAGATCATACCCACCTTATCCATTTTGAGATTTGAGGGAGTGAGGATAACATGTAAGGGCACTCCCTCACAATAATAGATGTGGTGGTCGGTGGTCATCCATATTGATTTACCAAATTTAGATATCTACTCATTGAAGAGGAAAGCAATGGTCCAACTTTAGTAGTGATAGATGGCGCTTGCACCCATGGTTTCCATACCCAGTGGGGCTAGTGAGTCTTTGGCACCCTTTAAGGGTAAGCTCCTCTGATTTCAGAGATTGCCTCCCTAGCCTTTGAGGTTGGGTCTAGTTATCACTCTACTCATCCTACAAGGACACAAAGGAGAAATAAAAATTGCATGATCAAATCATACTAGGATTGCCGGAGATGGAGGCGCTCTGGGGGTAGTAGAGGAGGTACCTACTTTAATCACCGATTATCAACCGTTTCATCCTCTCTCAGGTTAAATAGATAGGATGCTAGGATTTGCTTCACCTCCACAAATGGTTCAACATCAGTTACATAGGCGGGAGGTGGTATGTCGGTCTCCGATCAATCTTCTTGCAGTTGGCGGAGCTTATGGATGTTGAGTCCAGCCCAATTTGATTTGAGATCCATCATCCCTAGATGGGAAAACATACTTGATAGGAGAGGGCTAGAAACCCATACATCTGCTCATATCACTAATGAGGTTGGCAAGCTTACACTTGTCAACTTTCCATTTCAACGCATGATGATAGCATCCTACTTACTAGGACCAGTCATCACAGGAGGACATCTCCTATTTATAGAGAGTCGGTGGTGTCTCCACCACACCGCTCTACCCCCCATCTGCCATCACCAGTTCACATTATAACATCTCCAGTTCCATCAAAGGCCATGAAGGACATATCCGGGGAGAAGAATACCCCATTGGTGATCTCCTATGGTGGATCCTACTCCATCTACACCTCCTACAGAGGTGAGCTCTCTGCCGATACACTAGTGGTGGTGTGGAGGGAGTTGCGACCCTGAAGCATAGTGGTCGTCCCTTCACCAACTCCATCAGTTCAACAGGACATGGAGATGGTAGCAGAAATTGCAGAGGTAGCAGATGAGAAAAATAAATAAAAAATCCTAACCCTAAACCCTAAACCATAAAACTAACCATAAACCCTAAACTCTAAACCCTAAACCTACAACCATAAACCCTAAACCCTAAACCTTAAACCCTAAACCCTCTACCCTAAACCCCAAAAAACCCTAATCCCTAAACAAACCATAAACCCTAAACCCTAAACTCTAACCCTAACCCCAAACCCTAAACCCTAAACTCCTAAAATCTAAACTAACCCTAAACCCTAAACCCTAAAGCCTAAAGCCTAAACCTTAAACCCTAAACCATAAGCTAACATTAAACCCCAAACCTGAAAGCCTAAAAGCCCTAAACCCTAAAGCTTAAACCCTAAACCATAACCCTAAACCCTTAACCCTAAAACCCTAAACCCCAAAGCCCAAAATCTTAAACAGTAAACCCTAAACAATAAACACTAAAAACCTTAAAACCTACACCTAAACTAAATAAAACCTAAAAATAAAATAAAATAAAATCCTAAACTAAAACTTACACCTAAACATAAAAAAATAAACAAAAATAAAATAAATAAAAACATAAACAAAATAAAAGAAATAAAATAAACCTATGAACAAAAAACCAAAACATAAAATAAAAATAAAATAAACCTAAAATAAAATAAAATAAAAACTAAATAGAAACATAAACTTAAAAAAGACCTAAAAATAAATAAAAAAACAAAACCTAAACCCTAACCTAAAAAAAACCTAAACCTAAAATAAAAATCAAATAAACATAAACCTAAACCTAAAATAAAATAGACTAAACTAAAATAAATAAAACCTAAACCTAAAATAAACTAAACCTAAACCTTAAACTAAATAAAATAAAATAAACTAAAATGAAACCTAAACCTAAACTAAAAAATAAAACCTAAAAGTAAAAAAATTAATCCCTAAAACTTAAACCTACAAAAATAAAATAGAAACCTAAACCTAAACCTAAAAATAAAAATAAAACCTAAACATAAAAAATAAAATAAAAATAAAACCTAAGTAAAAAATAAACATAAACCTAAAAAATAAATCAAAATAAAAAACCTATGCCTAAACCCTAAATCCTAAACCAAAAACCTAAACCCTAAACTAAACCCTAAACCTAAAACCTAAACACTAAACCCTAAACCCTAAACTAAAACCCACGATAAAGAAAACCCTAAACACTAAACCCTAAACCTTAAACCTAAACCATAAAACCTAAAACCCTAAACCTAAACCAAAAAAAAAATCATAAAATAAAGTAAAACCCTAAACCTAAACCCTAAACTCCTATAAACCCTAAAAAACTAAAATCCTAAACCTAAACTAAATAAAATGCTCAACCCTAAAACCTAAACACTAAATCGAAAAAATCAAAAAAAAACAAAAAAAAAAGCCCTAAACTATAAACCTCAAACACTAAACCCTAAACTCTAAACCCTAAACCCTTAAAAGCTAAAAACCTAAGCCTAAACTAAATAAAACCTAAAAATAAAATAAATTAGAAAACCTAAACAACAAAATAAAAATAAAAAAAAAATAAAAACATAAACTAAACCTAAACCTAAACCTAAAAAAAACAAAATAAAATAAAAAATAAAAACTAAACTAAAATAAAATAAATAAAAACCTAAACTAAACTAAAAATAAAAACCTAAATAAAATAAAAAGTATACCTAAGATAAAAATAAAATAAATCAAGAAAATAAAATAATATAAAAACTAAATAAAATCCTAAACCTAAACAATAAACCTAAAAATAGAACCAAAATAAATAATAAATAAAACCTAAACCCTAAATTAAAAATAAAATAAAAACCTAAAATAAAATTAAATAAACCTAAACTAACACTAATAAACTAAACTCAAATAAAAAAACCTGAACTAAATAAAATAAAATAAATTAAAATAAACGTTAACCTAAATTAAAAATTTAACCTAAAAAACCTAAATAACCTAAAACCTAAACCTAAAAAAATAAAATAAACACCTAAACCTAAACCTAAAATAAAAAATAAAGCCTAAACCTAAAAATAAAATAAAAGTAAAACTAAACTAAAAAATAAAACCAAATCTAAAATCTAAAAGCTAAAAATAAATAAACTAAAACTAAATAAATCTAAAATAAATAATAAAATTAAATAAAATTAAAAATAAAGCTAAATAAAGATAAAATAAAATCAACTAAAACTAAATAAATAAACCTACCGGTTTTAATTTAAAAGTAAAAATTAAAAAAAATAATAAAAAAAAAAAACCTAACCCTAAACCTAAACTAACCCTAAACCTATAACCCTAAACCCTAAACTAAATCCTAAACCCTAAACCTAAACCCTAAACCAAAACCTAAAGTTAAATCATAAACCCTGGACCCTAAAAACCCTAAACCCAAAACTATAAATAAACCCTAAACCCTAACTCTAAACTCTAAACCCCTAAAAGTCTAAAGCCTCCCTAAACCTAAACCTAAACCTACACTCTAAAACCTCCTAAACTTAAACTCCACTCACCTAAACTATCCTAAACCTAAACCCTAAACCACCTAAACCCTAAATCATAAACCCTAATCCCTAAACCCTAAACCTCAAAACTACTAAATAAAATCTAAAAAAACCTAAACTATAAATAAAAAATAAATAAAACATACTAAACTAAAAATTTAACCTAAGAAAAATTACCTAAGAATAAAACCTAAATAAAAACTAAACTAAAATAAAATAAAATAAAACTACAACCAAAATAAAATAAAATAAAACTAAATAAAACCTAAACTTAAAATAAACCTTAAAATAAATCCTAAAAAATAAATAAAACAAACCTAAAACTAAAATAAATGGACTAAATTAAAATAAAATAAACTAAACTAAACTTAAAAAAACTAAAACTAAACCTAAACTAAATAAAATAAACTAAACTAAAATAAACCTAAAAAACTAAAATATAAAACTTAAAATGAACCAAAATAAAATTTAAAACCTAAACCAAAAATATAAAATAAAACTTAAAAATAAAATACCCAAACTTATACCTAAAAATAAATTAAAATAAAAACCTAAACTAAAAAAACAAGTAAACTAAATTAAATAGAAATAAAAAAATAAAAATTAAAATAAAATAGAATAAACTAAAATAAATAAAACATAAATAAATAAACTAAATAAATTAAATAAACAAAATAAAATGTTAAATATTTTTTCTCTTAAAAAAAAAAACCTAAACTCTAAAACTTGAACCCTCCTAAACCCTAAACTACCAAAACTCAAAAGCCCTAAACCCTAAACCTTAAACTCTAAACTCTTAAACCTAAAACTCTAAAACCCCACCATAAACCTAAACTAAAACCCATATCCTAAACCCTAAACCCTAAAGCTAAAACCTAAACCTAAACTCAATAAACTTAAAATAAACTAAAACCTAAACTTAAACCTAAAAAAATAAAATAAAATAAACTAAAAAATAAAAAAAACCTAAAATAAACTAAAAAAATAAAAAACCTAAATAAAACATAAAATAAACTAAACTAAAATAAATAAAGCCTAAACTTAAACCTAAAATAAAAAAATAAACCTAAAAATAAATTTAAAATAAAAACCTTAAACCTAAACCTAAAAAAGATAAAATGAAAACCTAAACCTAAACATAAAAAAGAAAGACTAAACCTAAAATATAAAATAAAAATTTAACTAAACAAAAAAAATAAATCTAAACCTAAACCTAAACCTAAAAAATAAACTAAAATAAAAAACCTAAATAAAATAAATAAACCTAAAATAAATAAATTAAACTAAATAAAATAAAATAAACAAATAGAAATTAAAATAAACTAAAATAAATAAATAATCAAATAAATAAACCAAAACTTGAGTTTACTTAATTTTAAAAATAATAAATAATAAATAACTCTAAACCCTAAAACAAACCCTAAAATACAATGTTTAAACCCTAAACCTACAACCAACCCAAAACCCTAAACCTTAAAACCCTAAACCCTAAACCGTAAACCCTAAACCCTAAACCATAAAACATTAAATGCTAAACCACAAACCCTATACCCTATGCCCTAAACCCTAAAACCTACAACCCTAAACCCAAAACCCTAAACCCTAAACTTAAACCGTAAACCCTAAACCCTAAAAACCTAAAAATATAAACCTAAACTAAAAAAAAACTAAAAATAAAATAAATAATTAAACCTAAAGTAAATAAAATAAAAAATAAATTAAAATCAAAACCTAAACCCAAACCTAAAAATAAAATAAACTAAAATAAAAAAAACTAAACCCAAGTAAAATAAATAAAAACCTAAACTAAACTAAAAAAATAATATAAACCTAAAAATAAAAAACCTAAATAAAATAAAAACTAAACATAAAATAATAATAAAATAAAAGTAAAATAAAATAAAATAAAAACTAAATAAAAACTTAAACCTAAAATTAAATAAAAAATAAAACCTAAACCCTAAACAAAAAAAACAAAACATAAAAGAAACAAGATAAAATAAACCTAAACCTAAACTAAAATAAATAGAACCTAAACCTAAACCAAAAATAAACTAAACCTAAACCCTAAAATAAATAAAATAAAATTAACTAAAGAAAACCTATACCTAAATTAAAAAATAAAACCTAAAAATAAACCTAAAATGAAAACCTAAAACCTAAATCTAAAATAATAAAATAAAAACCTAAACTTAAAAATAAAAAATCAAACCTAAACCTAAAAAATAAAATAAAAATAAAACTAAATAAAAAAAACCTAAACCTAAACCTAAACCTAAACCAAAAAAAAAAACTAAAATAAAAAACCAAAACTAAACTAAATAAATTTAAAATAAATAAACTAAAATAAATAAAAATAAAAAATAAACTAAATAAACCTAAACCTACTATTTTAGTTAATTTAAAAAAAAAACTAAACCCTAAACCCTAAACTCTAAACCCTAAAACTAACCCTAAACCCTAAACCCTAAACCCTAAAAAACCATAAACCGTAATCCCTAAACCTTAAAAAATAAACCTAAAAATAAATAAAAAATAAAATCTAAACCCTAAACCTAAAATAAAAATAAAATAAACAAAATAAAATAAACTAAACCTATAATAAAATAAACTAAACTAAAATAAATAAAACCTAAACTTAAACCTAAAGTAAGTTAAACTTAAACCTAAACCAAAACTAAATTAAATAAAATAAATTAAAAATAAACCTAAACCTAAACTAAAAAATAAAACCTAAAAATTAACCTAAAATAAAAACCTAAAACCAAAATCAAATAAAATAAAATAAAACCTAAACCTACACATAAAAATAAAAAAATTAAACGTTAACATAAAAAAATAAAATAAAAATAAAACTCAACTAAAAAATAAACGTAAACCTGAACGTAAACCTAAACCCATAAAATAAACTAAATTAAAAAATCTAAACTAAAATAAATAAACCTAAAATAAATAAAGTAAACTAAATAAAAATAAAAAATGAACATAAATAAAATTATAAAATAAAATAAACTATAATAAATTAAAATAAACTAAATGAACTAAATAAACCTAAACCTACTAGTTTACTTAGTTCAAAAAAAACCCTAAACCTTGAGCTAACCCTAATCCCTAAACTCTAAACCCTAAACCCTAACCCTAAACCTTAAAACCCTAAAGCCTAAAACCCTAAGCCCTAAACCCTAAACCCTAAAAATTTATAAACCTAAACCTAAACAAAATAAAACCAAAAAATAAAATATATAAAAAAAAGCTAAACCTAAATAAAATAAAATAAAATAAACCTAAACCAAAACCTAAACTTAAACCTAAAAATAAAATAACATAAACTAAAATAAAATAAATAAAAACCTAAACTAAAATAAAAATAAAAATAAACCTTAGAATAAAAAGCCTAAATAAAATAAAAACTGAAGAAAGGATAATTCAATCTAATATGTCCTTAGAGATGATTCTAAAATCTAGTGTTTTGATTTGCTCTGTGAGCTCATTTTTGATCTATGTCATCGCAGGTCTTAGAAAACAAAGTGTGTTACTTAGTTTATGAAATCAAAAAGAAGAAATGTTGAATCTGAATTTGCTCTCTATTAAAAAATATAAAAAGAACCCTAAACCCTAAACCAAAACTTGAACCTTAAAACTTAAAAACTAAACCTTAAACCCTAAGCCCTAAACCCTAAACCCTAAAACCCTAAACCTTAAACCCTAAACCCTAAAACTTTAAACCCTATACCTAAAATCTAAATCCTAAACCCTAAGCCCTAAACCCTAAAACCCTAAACCCTAAACCCTAAACCCTAAAACTAAACCCTAAACTACACCCTAAAAACCCTAAAGACCTAAACCATAAACCATAAACCCTAAAAGTAAAACCTAATCCTAAACTAAATAAAGCAAAAAATAAAATAAATAAAAATTTAAACCAAAATAAATAAAAATATAATAAAATAAAAGTATAAACTAAACCCTAAACCTAAACCTAAATAAAACTAAAAAAAATAAAAACTAAACTAAAATAAAATAAATAAAAACCTAAACTTTACTAAAAAAAATAAAAATCCTAAATAAAAAAACTAAACCTAAAATAAAAATAAAATAAACCTAAAATAAAATAAAATAAAAACTAGTAAAAACCTAAACTTAAAAAATAAACCTAAAAATAAATAAAAACTGAAACCTAAACCTAAAATAAAAATAAAATAAACCTAAACCTGAACTAAACTAAAATAAATAAAACCTAAACATAAACTTAAACTAAACTAAACCTAAACCTAAACCTAAACCAAAACTAAATAAAATAAAATAAACTAAAAGTAAACCTAAACCTAAATTAAAAAATAAAACCTAAAAATAAACCTAAAATAAAAACCTCGAACCTAAACCTAAAAAAATAAAATAAAATCCCAAACCTAAACCTAAAAATTAAAAATAAAACTTAAACTTAAAAAATAAAATAAAAATAAAACTAAACTAAAAATAAACATAAATCTAAACCTAAACATATAAAATAAAGTAATATTAAAAACCTAAAATAAATAAACTAAATAAAATCAAAATAAAATAAAGCTAAATAAAAATAAAAATTAAAAAAATTAAAAATAGACTAAATAAACCTAAACCTACTAGTTTATTTAATTTAAAAAAATAAAAATAATAATAATCTAAACTAACTAAACCCTAAACTACAACCCTAAACCCTAAACAGAAACCATAAAATAAACTCCTAAATCCTAAACCTCCCTAAACCCTAAACCATAAACCCACTCTAAAACACTAAACCTAAACCTGCTAAACCCTAAATCCTAAACCTAACTAACTACCACTCTAAACCCTAAACTCAATCAACCTAAACCTAAAACCTAGTAACTATAAACCCTAAACTTTATAAAAACCTCCAAAACCTCTAAACCTAAACTAAAACCATAAACCTCACTAAACACTAAACCCTACCCTAAAACCAAAACCTAAACCCTAAAAAACCCTAAACTAAACCTGAACCCTAAACCTAAAACCCTAAACTCTAAACTAAACTACTAAATAAACCTAAATAAAATAAATAAAATGTAAACCTAAATAAAATTAACATAAAATAAAAGCCTAAACTATAACTAAACCTAAAAATAAAATAAAATAAATTAATAAAATAAAATAAAATAAAATATATAATAACTATACAAATAAAATAAATAAAAAACCTAAATAAATAAAACTAAATTCAAAATAAAAAAATTAACCTAAAATAAACCTCAAATAAAATAAAATAAAACTAAATAAAATCATAAACCTAAAAAATAAACTGAAAATTAAAACTTAAACCCTAAACATAAAAAAAAAAACCTAAACCTAAAATAAAAATAAAATGAACTAAACCTAAACTAAAATATACTAAACAAAAATAAATAAAACCTAAAGTAAAGCAAACCTAAACCTAAACCTAAACTAAATATAATAAAATAAAAATAAACCTAAACCTAAAAAAAATAAAACTGAAAACTAAACCTAAAATAAAACCTAATAAATTAAACTAAAACCAAACGTAAACCTAAAAATAACAAAAAAATAAAACCTAAACCAATAAAATAAAATAAAATAACCCCTAAAAATAAACCTAAACCTAAACTCTAAAGCTAAACTAAAATAAACTAAACCTAAAATAAATAAACTAAACTAAATAAAAAAATAATCATAAATAAAAATAAAAACTAAAATAAACTAAAATAAATAAAAAATAAACTAAATAAACTAAGTTAACCCAATCCTACCAGTTTACTTAATTAAAAAAAAAAACCCTAAACCCTAAGCCCTAAACCCTAAATCCTAAACCATAAAATCACTACACCATAAACCCTAAACCCTAAAAGCATAAACCCTAAAACCTTAAACCCTAAATCCTAAACCCTAAACCATAAACCCTAACCCCATACCCTAAATCCTAAAGCTAAACCTAAAGTAACTAAGTAAATTAAAAAATAAAACTAAACACCAAAATCTAATAAACCTAAACATAAACCTAAACCATAAGAATGCGCAAAACCTTGACTGCAGGAACATCACCATCAACTAGGCTCAGTCTAGATATTGCGATGGAGGCGAAGGTGGAGGCAGCGATTATCACAGTGGTGGTGGGGGATCAGGAGGTGGTGGTCAGAGCAGTGGTGGTCATTGAGGCAAGAGGAGTGATGGAGGTTACAGCCATGGTGGTGGTGGAGGGAGAGATCGGGGATATGATGGTGGATTCCACTACGTGAGAGGCCAGGGTGGTTCTGATGGGAACTGGAGAAACTCAAGAACAGTCAATCAGAGTTGCTACTTATGGAATTGTGTCCTTATAGTAGAGACGGTTCTAGTTATCTAGGGTATTTGATTTTCTCTATGTCTGCTCACTTTTTATCTATCTTTGCCTGTGTCTTAGATAACTTGGTGTGTTACTTGGTTGATAAAATTGAAAAGAAGAAATGTTGAATCTGAATTTGTTCTTGATTAAAAAAAAAATTAAACTAAAAAATAAGCCTAAAATTAAATCCTAAGACCTAAACCTAAAAAAATAAAATAAGAACCCAAACTTAAACCAAAAAAATAAAAAATTAAACCTAAACTTAAAAAATAAAATTAAAATAAAACTAAACAAAAAAATAAAGCTCAATCTAAACCTAAAACTAAAAAATAAACTAAAATAAAACCTAAACTAAAATAAATAAACAAAACTAAATAAAAATATAAATATAAATATAAATAAACCTAAATAAAAATAAAAAATAAAATAAATTGAAATAAATAAAAAATAAACTAAATGATCCTAAACCTTCTAGTTTAGTTAATTTTTTAAAAAATAAAAATAAATAAAAAAAACCCCTAACCCTAAATGCTAAAACTAACCCTAAACCCTAAACCCTAAATGCTAAACCTTAAAATCCTAAACCCTAAAACTAACCCTAAACCATAAACACTAAATCCTAAAACCTAAACCCCAAAACCTACAACCCTAAACCCTAAACTCAAACTCAAACCCAAAACCCTAAACCCTAAACCCTAAACCTAAACCTAAAACCTAAAAGCTAAATAAACTAAAAAAATAAAGAAACATAAACCAAAATAAAATAAAATAACAACATAAATTTAAACTTAAACCTAAACCAAAACCTAAAAAAAATTAATAAAAACTAAATTAAAATAAAATAAATAAAACCTAAACTAAACTAAAAATAAAACCTAAATAAAAAAAACTAAATAAAAAATGCTATAAAATAAACATAAAAGCCTAAAATAAAATAAGCCTAAACTTAAAAATAAACTAAACCTAAACCTAGACCTAAACTAAATAATATAAAAATAAACTAAAAGTAAAATAAACCTAAAGTAAAAACCTAAAATAAAATAAATCCTAAACCCAAAAAAATAAAATAAAATAAAACCTAAAATAAACCTAAAATAAAAAAAAAAAACTTTACCTAAAAGATAAAACTAAAATAAACCTAAACATAAACATAAAATTAAAAAATAAACTAAAATAAAGCAACCTAAAATAAATTAACTAACTAAAATAAAATAAAAAATAAAATAAAATAAAAAATAAACTATAAAAAAAAAAAAAAAACCTTAAACCCTAAACCCTTAAATTAATTCTAAACCCTAAAACTAACCCTAAACTTACAACCCTAAACATAGAACCCTAAACTCTAAACCGTAAACCTTAAACCCTAAACCCTAAACCCTAAACAAAAATCCCTAACCCTAACCCTTAACCCTAAACCTTAAACACTAAACCCCTAATCCCTAAACTCTAAACTAACCCTAAACCCTAACACCTAAACCTAAACCATAATAGTGGGCAAAACCTTGATGGAAAGAACATCACCATCAACCAGGCTTAGTCTAGATCTGGCGGTGGAGGCGAAGGTGGAGGCGAAGGTGGAGGCGGTGGTTACCACAGTGGTGGTGGGGGATCTGGAGGGGCTGTTGGATATGGAAGTGGTGGTTATGGAGGCGGAGGAGGCGGGTTCTGACCATGGTTGTGGTGGAGAGAGGATATGATAGTGATCTTGCTCTGAGGATGAGGTGATTCTAATGGGTACTGACAAAACTCAAGAATGGTTGATCCAAGATGCTGCTTATGGAATAGTGTCTTCATTGTAGAGATGGTTCTAGTTATCTAGGGCTTTTGATTTGCTCTATGCGTGCTCATTTTTTATCTATGTCATCGCTCGTGTCTTAGAAAACTTGGTGTGTTACTTGGTTGATGAAATCAAAAAGAAAAAATGTTAAATCTAAATTTGTTCACTATTAAAAAAAACTAAACTTAAACTTAAAAGTAAACCTAATATAAAAACCTTAAACCTAAACCTAAAAAAAATAAGAACCTAATGCAAAACCTAGAAATAAAAAATAAAACCTAAACCTAAAAAATAAAATAAAAATAAAACTAAACAAAAAAATAAACATAAACCTAAACCTAAACCTAAAAAAATAAACTAAAATAAACAACCTAAACTAAAATAAATAAAATTAAAATAAATGAACTAACTAAATAAAAAATTAACCTAAATAAAAATAAAAATCGAACTAAATAAACTAAATAATCCTAAACCATCTAGTTTAGTTAATTTAAAAAATTAAAAATTAAAAAATAATAATAAAATTAAAAAACCCTAACCCTAAACCCTAAAACTAACACTAAACCCTAAACTTTAAACCCTAAACCCTAAACCCTAAACCCTAAAACCCTAAACCCTAAACCTTAAAGCTAACCCTAAACCCTAAACACTAAACCCTAAAGCCTAAACCCTAAAGCCTACAACCCTAAACCCTAAACACTAAACCCCAAACCCCAAACCCTAAACCCTAAAAACCTAAAAACCTAAACCTAAACTAAATAAAATCTAAAAATAAACTAAATAAAAAAATCTAAAACAAAATAAAATAAAAGAAAAACATAAACTAAATCCTAAACCTAAACTTAAACCTAAAAAAGAAAATAAAATAATTAATAAAAACTAAACTAAACTAAAATAAATAAAAACATAAACAAATCAAAAAAAATAAAAAAACTTAATAAAAAAAAAACTAAACCTAAAATAAAAAAAGCTAAATAAAACCTCAAAAACTAAAATAAACCTTATAAAACCTAAAATATAAACAAACCTAAACCTAAAACTAAATCTAAACTAAACCTAAAACTAAAATAATATAAATATAAAGAAAACTAAACCTAAATAAAAAAAATAAAATCTAAAAATAAACCTAAAATCAACTAAAAAAAATAAAATAAAACCCAAAACCTAAATAAAATAAAAAACCAACCTAAAAATAAAATAAAAAATAAACTATACTAAAATAAAACTAAAATTAAAATATAAACTAAAATAAAACTAAAATAAATAAACTAAATAAATAATGAAAAATAAAATATAAGAAATAAAATAAAACTAAACCAAATAAACCCTAAACCCACAAAAAACCTAAACTATAAATTTAAAATAAATAAAATCTTAAAATAAAATAAATAATAAAACTAAACCAAATAAAATAAAACAAAACATAAACTAAAACCTAAACTTAAAAAACTAAGGAAAATAAAATAATTAATAAAAATAAACTAAAATAAAATAAATGAAACCTAAACTAAACTAAAAATAAAAAACATCATTAAATAACTAAACCTAAAATAAAAAAACTAAATAAAAACCTCAACCTAAAAAGAAATAAAATAAATAAAACCTAAACTAAACCTAAAATGAACCTAAACCTAAACATAAAACTAAATATAAAAATAAATAAGTAAACCTAAACCTAAACTAAAAATAAAACCTAAAAATAAACCTAAATAATAAAAAAATAAATAAAAAAACCTAAATAACTAAATAAAAAAAATAAAACCTTTACAAAAAAATAAAATTTAAAAAAAACTATCTAAAATAAATAAAAAAAATTAAGAAATAAACTAAAATAAAGCAAACTAAAATAAATAAAAACTCTAAACCCTAAACCTCTCTACCTCCTTGGCTCAGATTTGGGATCCGGGGTAACTATTTTCTTTGGGCTTTGAGCATAAATCCTGCCATAGGCATTCCCACAAATTTGTGTTGGTGGATTATAAGCCACAATGTAATTAAATTTCAACTCAAAACATACAAATCTTCTCAACTTCAAAATTACAAAGCCCAGCCATAGGATAGATTGGAATGCTCACTAGGCTTACAAGTATCATGAGCATTTCCTACTTATTTTATTTGGATTCCAAAATAAGTCCTCTCCTTGAACTTTCCCAATTGATTATCCAAATACAACAAATCCTTTGATAATCTAACCATGAAATCTTTGGAGATGCTAATTATCTACTTTAATTGAGTGTAATCTTAGGAAATTTCATTTCTTAACATATAATTAACTATGGAGGCTTACCTCCATAGGGAACCTAAGAACCTGGTTTAATATAAACCTTGCTTTTTTCATCCATGTAAAGTAGGGGAAAAATCTCTAGTACATTCATGACCCATCATGCCTTAGGAGTCCTTATTATGTTATTAGGTCCATCGTAGGGTGATGCCTCTATCTTTCGAGATAGTACATTATACCTCAATGTTATACCCGATCATCTCAAAAAGTACCCCCCCTCAAGCATCCAAAAATAAATAGCACAAGGCCCTCTCCTCTGGTTCATTGAATCCTCTCAACATCATCCTTTCTTTTTGGAGTTTCGAGATATCAATCCTCAAGTAAGCAATGGTTCTTAGACTCATAATGTTGATTGATACACCTGGGTCAACTAGAACTTTAGATAGCTAATATTTGCCAACATCCACTATAATGTAAAGAGGCGGTTGTGCTCGATTAGTCCACAGGAGTAAGTCTTCATCATGTAACTCTAAGATGTCCTTGGTGGCATGCCTCCTCTTTAGTAGCGGTCGGTGAGCTAAGAATATCTCTAGATTAAGTAAGGCTTTGATTAGAGATTCCCTCATCTCTTTGGATAAGATAAGGGCCTCATATATGCTTAACTTAGATGGAAACTTTCTAAGGTGAGCTAGGACATTGTAATCAACTCTGGCTTGGCCCTCCATTAGCATATCCTTGGGTGGAGCATCCAATGGAGGGGCTATATGCTCACTACAACAAATGACTTTCTTACCCTTATCCTAAAGGGCTACCCTAGGAGGTAGAGCTTTGCCACTACGTAGGTTGACTTCAATGACTTCTTGGAATGATGAGCTTGTGGAAAGTTCTACCTTCTCATCGAGCATACCTACACCTTCTCCTATGGGATCCTTAGAGTTAGTTGACTCCAAGTCAATCTCAAGAGGTGAACCTGATTGATTTAGAGAAGGATAGTCTGACTCTAAATCAGAAAGAAAAGGATCAAAATTACTAGAGCTATTGCTTTTATTTATTCTCAGAGAGGTTTCAACAGGAATAAAATCAAGAGTATGAGAAGTAGACAATATATAAGTAGAATCAACTTTCTTCATTAATTTCTTTTTGGGTGGAGGTACATGATAGAAATCAAGTAAAGTAAATAGAGTTAGATATTTAGTGCCCGTATCCGTATATACAACAATCCTACACCGTAGAGGGGATCTATCGAAGAGGTGGTAGTTCTGATGGTGGAGGGAGTACTAGACTGGGATGGTGGTCTACTCTTGACTACCTCGAGCAAGTATGGTGTACCCTGGTCACCATCCCCAAGTTGTCCTTTGCAATTAGCAAACCTTCCTTGGTGTTTGAGGTTTGAGCTACTTCAGGCACCTTCAAGGAAAGCTTCTTTATTTTAGAAATGATCTTCTTAGAGGTTTGGGATAGGGAGATATCATAACCTTCTTTGGTCTTAAGAGGATGTAAGTATCCCCAAGTATCATGAGGATTACTATAATAGAAATGGATGGTTGTTCTAATAAGTATTCTTTAGTGAGAACTATGCCTCTCAACTTGTAGTTGCGCTCAAGCTAGTCTTAAAAGTGATACAATACTCTAAGACATGGCCTAACATGTGATGGTAAAGGAAATTGCTAGAATCATCGCTCTTGCCACTTCCTCTAGCCTCTAGGCTCACAGTAGCTGAAAAGGTTTCTTTAAGAGATTCTTAAAGATTTTTCTAACTACCTCCCTCTTGAATGAATACTTATTCAATCTATCGGTAAGAGTTGGTGGAAAGTAGGCACTAGCGATGGATATGAATATCTCTCTTGGGTAGAGGCTGAGGTGATGGAAATGGTCATTGTGGTTCTTTGCGGTGGCGTATGGCGAGGTGGTCAAGAGGAGGTGGCAAGGAGGATGCTAAGCTCGTAGTCTCTCATCTTGAACTCTGTTGCTTCCCTCACGTCCTTGATCTATCTATCTTCTCAACACCTTCAACAAACTTAGATGAATGGTCGGGAAAGGGCAACTATTTGGCTTCCTATTGTAGGCTAGCCGCCTTATTGATTAATTTCTTAAATATTTTGATGGTAAAACCCTTAATCATGAAGGCGACCGGGACATCGATATTCTTGAGAAGAATCTCAATGGCATGTTGTTCGGATAACTGTGGTTCACATTTCATGCTCAGGTTGCGCCACCTGAGAATGTAATCAATAGGGACCTCATTGTGTTTCTGTTTCTCTACAATGAGTCACCTTCAATCACCCTCTACTGAGCTCCAGCAATCCTCTTGATAAATCGGTGCTCAAACTCAACAAAATCTTCACCGAACCATTGAGGGTTAATACCAATCAAATGCAACACTTGATAGATTGGTAGCGAAAAGTGGAAAAAGGAGTGTGATCTTTGCCACGGTGTTATAACCGTCTAAATGTGTTAATGGGCTCCCACATGAAAGATCTTGAAGGATGGTGGCACAAAATCCTAAATAAAATAAAAACTAAATAAAACCTAAACCTATTAATTAAAAAATAAATTAAAAAAACCTAAACCTAATAAAAAAACCTAAACCTAAAATAAATTAAACATAAATTTAAACTAAAGTAAACTAAACTAAAATAAAAAAATAAACTAAACTAAACCTAAACTAGATTAAATAAAATAAATAAACTAAAATAAACTAAATTAAAAAAACCTAATAAACAAAACCTAAAACAAAAAAATAAAATAAAACCTAAACTTAGGCACAAAATAAAAAAATAAAACCTAAAAAAAAATAAAATAAAACTAAACTAAAAATAAACATACCTAGGCCTAAAATAAAATTAAACTAAAATAAAAAAAATAAATAAAATGATAAAATAAAAATAAACCTAAATAAAATAAATAAAATAAACTAAGATGGAAAAAATAAATAAATACCAACTGCGGGTTTGCTTGTTTAAAACCCACCCTAGGCCCAACCCTGATCCTGAGCCATCCACAAGGAAGCCCCAGACCCCAGCCTGAGTAAAGCTACCTGACCCCAGGCCTAGGCCACAGGCCACTGACTGACCCTGGGCCTGGGCCACAGGCTGGGCTTTTAGGCCAGACCCTGAGCCCTGAGCCCAGGCCTGAGCCCTGAGGCCTAGGCCCTGATCCTCTGAAGCACTAGATCCACTGAGCCTGAGGATGCCCAGGCCTAGGCCCTGAGCTCAAGGCCCAGTGACGGCCCTGGGACCTGAGCCAAACCTGAGATCCTGAAAGCCCAGGCTGGGCCAGGGCCACTGGCCATGACTAGACTGGGCCACTGATAAGGATGGGCCCAGGCCTGAGCCACTGGGCCAGGCCAAAACACAAGGCATGGCTGGGCTAAATAAGACCTAAAAGATAAAGATAAATATAAAGGCTAGTAAAATAAGATAAGATAATAAAGATCAGAAGCAGGCACAAGTAAAGATAAATGGGCTTTAAAAATCTAATAGATAAATAAAACCTAAATAAACTTAAATAAAATAAACCTGATAAAGCCTAGATAAATAAATGTAAAGATAAAATAATTAAAGATAAAGATAAAAACTAAATATAAACCTAACTAAAAATAAAAAGGTAAAATAAATAAATAAATGAAACCTAGGCATAAAAAAAAAACCTAACCATAAAGAATTTAATAAAATAATAAAATAAACTGAAAATAAATATACTAAAATAAATAAAACCTAAACCAGATCTATATCTTAAACCTCCTAAATCTAAACTAAATAAATAAAATAAACTAAACCTAAACTAAAATACCTAAAAAGAAATCTATAAAATAAAACACAGAACTGAAGCTAAAAAAAATAAAATAAAACCTAAACTACCTAAAATATAAAAAAAATTAAACTCAACAAGATAATAAACCTAAAACATAAAATATCTAAAATAAAAACCTAAACTAAAATAAAATAAACAAAACTAAATAAAAAAATAATCCTTAAATAAAATCAAAATCAAATAAACTAAAATAAATAAAATATACTAAATAAACTAAAAAACTTAAACTTGTCGGTTTGATTAAAACCAAACCTTACCCTAAACTCTAACCACAAACCCTCAACCAGCCTAATGCAAAACCCTAAACCTAAACATAAACTCTAAACCAGTAAAAAACCTTAAACCCTAAACCCCAACCACAAACCTAGCCTAAACCCAAACCCTAAACAAACCTAAAGTAACTAAATAAATTAAAAATAAACTTAAAACTTAAAACCTAATAAAACTAAACCTAAACCTAAACCCTAAGAATGGACAGAACTTTGATGATAGGAACATCACCGTTAACTAGGCTCAGTCTAGATCTAATGGTGGATGCATAGGCAGAGGTGGCAGTTATTGTAGTTGTGGTGGGAAAAGCTTTAGAGGTTCTGACAGTGAGTGGTGTGAGAGAGATCGGGGATATGATGGGATCTGCTACTCGAGGTGGGGTGGTTAGATGGGGCGGAAGAAGCGAAGAATGGTCGATCCATCTGCTTATCAAACCTATCTGGATGAAACATTTTTTTATCCTTGTCGTCACTTGCCTCTTAGAAAACTTGGTGTGTTACTTGGTTAATGAAATTGAAAAGAAGAAATATTGAATCTGAATTTGTTCTATGTTTTAAAAAAAACCAAAAACACTAAACTTTAAACCCTAAACTAAAATGGGAACCTTAGACCTTAAACATAAACCCTAAACCCTAAACCCTAAACCTAAACCCTAAACCCTAAACCCTAAACTCTAATCCTAAACCCTAAACCCTAAACCCTAAAAGCATAAACCCTAAAACCCTAAACCCTAAACCCTAAACCTTAAACCTTAAACCCTAAACCCCAAACCCTAAACCTTAAACCCTAAACCCTCAACTAACCCTAAACACTAAACCCTAAATCCTAAAAAGCAGAAAACTTAATCCTAAATAAAATAAAACATAAAAATAAAATAAAAAACCTTGACCAAAATAAAATAAATAAAAATAAATAAAATAAAACCTAAACTAAAGTGAAAAATTAAAACTTAAAAAAATAAAACTAAACCTAAGATAAAATAAAATAAACCTAAAAAAAAAATAAAATAAAACTAAATAAAACCTAATCTTAAAAAATAAATAAAAAAATAACCTAAATCTAAACTAAGAAAAGCCTAAACCTAAAATAAAATAAAATAAAATAAAACTAAACCTAAAATAAATAAAACCTAAACCTAATAAAATAAACTAAACATAAACCTCAACTTAAACCCAAATAAAGAAAATAAACTAAAATAAACCTAAACCTAAACTAAAAAATATAACCTCAAAATAAACCTAAAATAAAAACCTAAAACCTAAACTTAAAAAAATAAAATAAAAAACTTAAACCTAAACTTAAAAATAAAAAATAAAACATTGACCTAAAATATAAAATAAAAATAAAACTCAACTAAAATAGTAAACCTAAACCTAAACCTAAGCCTAAAAAGTAAACTAAAATAAAAAACCCAAATTAAAATAAATAAATTAAAATAAATAAACTAAACTAAATAAAAATAAAAAATAAACCTAAATAAAAAAATTAAATAAATTAAAATAAATAATAAATAAATTAAATAAACCTAAATCTACTAGTTTACTTACTTTTTTTTAAAAAAAAACCTTTAAACCTTAAACCCTAAATCCTACGCCCTAAACCTTAAACCCTAAATCATAAACCTAACCTTAAACCCTAAACCCTAATCCATAAACCATAATAAGACCCTGAACCCTAAACCCTAAACCCTAATCCCTAAATACTTAAAACCCTAAACCCTAAAGCCTAAATGCTAAACCCTAAACCCTAAACCATAAATCCTAAACTCTAACCCTAAACCCTAAACCCTAAAAGCCTAAACCCTAAAACCCTAAACCTTAAACTCTAACCCTAAACCCTAAATGCTAAAAGCATAAACCCTAAAACCCTAAACTCTAAAACCTAAACCCTAAATGCTAAACCCTAAACCCAAACCCTAAACCCCAAACACTAAACCTAAACCTAAAGTAACTAAATAAATTAAAAAAGAAACCTAATCCTAAAACCTAAGACCTAAACAAGAATGGGTAACCAAGACAGAACATCACCACCAACCAAGCTCGGCCTAGATCTCAAGGGTGGAGGCAAAGGCAGGGAGGTTAGTAGTGGTTGTGGGGGATATGGAAGTGCTGGCGGATATGGAGGTGGTGGTCGAAGAAGTGGTGGTTATGGAGGCAGGAGGAGCGATGGAGGTGACATCCGTGGTGGTGGCAGAGGGAGAGATCAGGGATATGATGGATGATCCCGCTACTCGATAGGAGGGGGTAGTTTTGATGGAAATAAGAGAAACTAAAAAATGGGCGATCTGATCTGATGCTTATGGAGATGTGTCTTTACATTAAAGATGGTTCTAGTTATCTAGAGTTTTTAATTTGCTCTATGTATGCTCATTTTTTATCTATGTCGTCATTTATTTTTTTAGAAAACTTGGTGTGTTACTTGGTTGATGAAATTGAAAAGAAGGAATGATGAATCTGAGTTTATTCTCAGTTAAAAAAAAAAACCCAAACACTAAACCCTAAATTAAAACTTCAACCCTAGAACTATAACCTAAACTCTAAACTCTAAACTCTAAAAACCCTAAACCCTAAACACTAAACCCTAAACCTTAAATCATAAACCCTAAAACCTAAATCCTAAACCCTTAACCCTTAACCCTAAACCCTAAACCCTAAACCCTAAATCCTAAATCTTGAACCCTCAACTAACCCTAAACCCTTAACCCTAAAAAGTTAAAAACCTAAGCCAAAACTAAATAAAACCTAAAAATAAAAGAAATAAAAAACATAAAACAAAATAAAATAAAATCAAAATCTAAACTAAAACGTAAACCTAAACCTAAAGCTAAACCTAAACCTCAAGAGAAATTAAAATAAAAAATAAAAACTAAACAAAAATATAAATAAATAAAAACCTAAACTAAAGTAAAAAATAAAAAACCTAAATAAAATAAAAATTAAACCTAAAAAAATAAAATAAACCTAAAATAAAATAAAATAAAAACTAAATAAAAACCTAAACCTAAAAACAAATAAAAAATAAAACCTCAATCCTAAATAAAAAAAACTTAAACCTAAAATAAAAAAATAAACCTAAACCTAAACTAAAATAAATAAAATTGAAACCTAAATCTAAAATAAACTAAACCTAAACCTAAACCTAAACCCTAAATAAAATAAAATAAACTTAAAAATAAAACCTAAAAATAAATCTAAAATAAAAACATAAAACCTACACCTAAAAAAATAAAATAAAAACATAAACCTAAACCTAAAAATAAAAAATAAAACCAAACCAAAAAAATTAAATAAAAATAAAATTGAACAAAAAATAAACCAAAACCTAAAGCTAAAAAATAAACTAAAATAAATAAACCTAAAATATATAAACTAAACTAAATAAAAATAAAAATAAACCTAAATAAAAATACAAAATAGAATAAAATAAAATAAATAGAAAATAAACTAAATAAACCAAAACTTATGAGTTTACCTAATTTAAAAAAAAAATAAAAATTATAAAAAAACTCTAACCCTAAACCCTAAACCCTAAAACTAACCCTAAACCTTAAACCCTAAACCTAAATCCTAAACCTTAAAACTTAAACCCTAAACCCTAAATCTTAAACCCTAAACCCTAAACCCTAAATCCTAAACCCTAAACCCTAAACCATAAACCTACAACCCTAAACCCTAAACCTACAACCTACAATCCTTAACCTAAATCAAAAACCCTAAACCCTAAACCATAAACCCTAAATTATAAAAACCTAAAAACCTATACCTGAACTAAATATAACCTAAAAATAAAAGAAATAAAAATCCAAAACCTAAATAAAATAATAAAAGAAAATAAAATAAAAACCTAAACTAAAACCTAAACCCAAACCCAAACCTAAACATAAAAAAAAATTAAAAATAAAATAAAGTAATCTAAAATATAATAAATAAAAAACCTCAACTAATCTAAAAAATAAAATAAACCAAAAAATAAAAAAACTAAATAAAATAAAAATAAACATAAAATAATATTAAAATAAACTAAAATAAAAACTAAATAAAATCTTAAAAATAAATAAAAAATAAAATCTAAACCCTAAACTAAAAAAAACCTAAGCCTAAAATAAACAAAATAAAATAAACCTAAACCTAAACTAAAATAAATAAAACCTAAACCTAAACCTACACTAAATAAATTAAAATAAATAAATAATATTTCTAAACCTAAATCAAAAAATAAAACCTAAAACTTGAACCTAAAACCTAAACCTAAAAGCATTAAATAAAAATCTAAACTAAAACCAAAATTGAAAAATATAAAATTAAAAGCTATAAAATAAAATAAAAATAAAACTAAACTAAAAAATAAGCATAAACCTAAACGTAAACCTAGAAAATAAACTAAGAAAAACCTAAACTAAAATAAATAAACTAAATTAAAAAAAAATTAAAAAATAAACATATATAAAAAATTAATAATATAATAAACTAAAATAAATTAAAATAAGCTAAATAAACTAAATAAACCTAAACTACATGCTTTAATTAAAAAAAAGACCCTAAACCATAAACCCTAGACCCTAAACCTTAAACCATAAACCCTAAACCCTAAAACAAACTCTAAATCCTAAACCCTAAAAAACCCTAAACCCTAAAAACCCTAAACCTGAAACCCTAAAAAACCATAAACCCTAAACACTAAACCCTAAAACTAACCCTAAACCATAATCCCTAAATCTTAAAACCATAAACCCTATACCCTAAACCCTAAACACTAAACTTTAAACCCTGAAACCCTAAACCCTAAACTTTAAAACCTAAAATTTTAAACCCTAAACCCTAAACCCTAAAACCTACAACCATAAACCCTAAACCCTAAACCCTAAGCCCAAAACCCTGATAATGTACAAACCTAGACCTAAACTAAATAAAACCTACAAATAAAATAAACCTAAACCTACTAAAAATAAAAAAATAAAATAAAATAAAAACTTAAACTGAAACCTAAACCTAAACCAAAAAATAAATAAACCTAAAACAAAAAACCTAAATAAAATAAAAACTAAATAGAAAATAAAAATAAAATAAACCTAAAATTAAAAAATAAATAAAAACTAAATAAAAACCTAAACCAAAAAATAGAAAAAAAAAAAACCTAAACCCTAAACTAAAAAAAACCTAAACCTAAAATAAATTAAATTAAAATAAACCTAAACCTTAACTTAAAATAAATAAAACCTAAACCCTAAACTAATTAAAATAAAATAAACAAAAAATAGAACATAAAAATAAACCTAAATTAAAAGCCTAAAACTTAAACCTAAAAAAATTAAAAAAACCTATACCTAAACCTAAAAATAAAAAAATAAAACATAAACCTAAAAAATAAAATAAAAATTAACCTAAATTAAAAAATAGACATGAACCTAAAACTAATCATAAAAAATAAACTAAAATAAAAAACTTAAATTAAAATAAAAAAGCTAAAATAAATAAACTGAATTAAATAAAGATTAAAATAAATAAATACAAATAAATAATCAAATAAACTAAAATAAATAAAAAATAACCTAAATAAACCAAATAAACCTAAACCTACCGATTTACTTAATTTTAAAAAAAGCCCGAAACCATAAACTCTACACCCTAAACGCTAAACCCTAAACCCTAAAACTAACCCTAAACACTAAACCCTAAACCTGCAACCCAAAAGCCTAAACCCTAAACTAACCCTAAATCATAAACCCTTAAAACCCTAAATCCTAAAGCCTAAACACTAAAGCCTAAAGCCTAAACCCTAAACCCTAACCCTAGACCCTAAACCCTTAAACCTTAAATCCTAAAACACTAAACCCTAACCTTAAACCCTAAACCCTTAACCCTAAACTCGAACCCTAAACTCCAAACCCTAAACCTAAACCTAAAGTAATTAAATAAATGAAAAATTAAACCTAAACCCTAAAACTTAATAAACCTAAACCCAAAGAATAAAGAACCATGATGAGAACATCACCATCAATCGTGGCCAGATCTAGCTGGAGGCAAGGCATAGGTTATCACCAAGGTGGGGTATCTAGAGTTGGTGGATATGGAGGTAAAGCTGGTGCTTATAGAGGTAGGAGAAGCGATGGAGGTTACAACCATGGTGGTGGCAGAGGGAGAGATCAGGGATATGATGGTGGATCCCGCTACTCGAGAGGCAGGGTGGTTCTGATGGGAACTGGAGAAACTAAAGAACGGCCAATCTAATCTACTGCTTATGGAACTTTGTCCTTATAGTAAAGACAGTTCTAGTTATCTAAGGTATTTTATTTGCTTTATGTGTGCTCATTTTTCTATCTATGCATCATTTGTATCTTAGAAAACTTGGTGGGTTACTTGGTTGATGAAATTGGAATGAAGAATGTTGAATCAAAATTTGTTCTCTGTTAAAAAAAAAACTAAAAACCCTAAACCCTAAACAAAAACATGAACCCTAGACCTAAAACCTAAACTCTAAACCCCAAACACTAAACTCTAAAAACCCTAAACCCTAAACCCTAAACCCTAAACCCTAAACCCTAAGCCCTAAACCCTAAATTTTAAACTCTATACCCTAAAACTTAACCTCTAAACCCTAAATCATAAACCTTAAATCCTAAACCCTAAACCCCAAATCTGAAACCCTAAACCTATGACCCTAAACCCTAAAACCTATGACCCTAAACCCTAAAGCCTAAACCCCAAACCCTAAACCCTAAACCCTAAACTCAAAACCCTAAAAATCTAAAAACCTAAACCTAAACTAAATAAAACATAAAAATAAAATAAATAAAAAACCTAAACCTAAATAAAATGAAAAATAAAAAATAAACTAAACTAAAACCTAAACCTAAACTTAAGAAAAAAATAAAATAAAATATAAAAAAAATAAACTAAAATAAATAAATAAAACCCTAAATTTAACAAAAAAATAAAACAAACATAAAAAATAAAACCATAAATAAAATAAAACTAAACATAAAATGGATAAAATAAACCTAAAATAAAATAAAATAAAACTAACTAAAACCTAAAAAAATAAACCTTAAAATAAATTAAAAAAACCTAAACCTAAAATAAACAAAATAAAATAAACATAAACCTTAACTAAAATAAACTAAACTAAAATAAATAAAACCTAAACCTAAACCTAAAATTAACTAAATAAAATAAAATAAACTAAAAGTAAACCTAAACCTAAACTAAAAATTAAAACCTAAAATAAAAACCTAAACCCTAAACCTATAAAAATAAAACATAAACCTTAACATAAATCTAAAAATAAAAAATAAACCCTTAACCTAAAAAATAAAATAAAAACAAAACTAAACTAAAAAATTAGCCTAGACCTAAACCTAAACCTAAAAAATAAATTAAATTAAAAAACTTAAACTAAAATAAATAAACCAAAAAGAAATAAACTAAATGAAATAAAAATAAACTTAAATACATAAAATAAAATAAACTTAAATAAATAAAAATAAACTAAATAAACCTAAACCTAAAGAAACCCTAAAGTAAACCCTAAACCCTAAATCCTAAATCCTAACCCTAAACCCTACACCCTAAACCTACAACCCGAAACCCAAAACCCAAAACCCTAAACCCTAAACTAACCCTAAACCTAAACCTTAAACCCTAAAAACCCTAAACCATAAAGCATAAACCCTAAACCCTAAACTAACCCTAAACCCTAAGCTAACCATAAACCCTAATCCCTAAACTCTCAAAATATAAACCCTAAACCCTAAACCCTAAACCTTAAAACCTAAAAACTTAAACATGAACTAAATAAAACCTACTAATGAAATAAATAAAAAGACCTAAACCTAAATAAAAAAACATAACCTAAAACCTAAACCTAAATGTAAAAATTTAAAAATAAAAAATTGGAAAAAATAAAATAAAAGAAATAAAAACCCAAACTAAATTAAAATAAATAATAACCTAAGAATAAAAAACATAAATAAAATAAAAACTAAACATAAAATATAAATAAAATTAACCTAAAATAAAATAAATCAAAAATAAAATAAAATAAAAACTAAATAATAACCTAAACCTAAAAAATAAACCCAACAATAAATAAAAAATAAAATCCAAACCCTAAATTAAAAACAAAACCTAAGCCTAAAATTAAAATAAAATAAATAAGATAAAATAAACCAAAACCAAAACCTAAACCTAAACCTAAACCTAAACAAAATAAAATAAAATAAAATAAAATTAAACCTTAACCTAAAGTAAAGAAATAAAACCTAAAAATAAGCCTAAAACAAAAACATAAATCATAAACCTAAAGAAATAAAATAAAAACCAAAACCTAAACATAAAAATAAAAAATAATACTAAACCTAAAAAAAATTAAAACTAAAACTCAACTAAAAAATAAACCTAAATTAAAAAAATAAAAATTAAAAACCTAAACTAATAAACGTAAACTAAGTAAATTAAATTAAATAAAAATTAAAAATAAACCTAAATAAAAAGGATAAATAAAATAAACTCAAATAAATAAAAAATAAACTAAATAAACCTAAACAAACCAATTTACTTAATTTAAGGACAAAAAGCCTTAAGCCCTAAACCCTAAAACCTAAACCCTAAACCCTAAAACCCTAAACCCTAAACCATAAACCCTAAAGCCTAAACCCTAAAACCCTAAGGCCTGAACCCTAAATCCTAAACCCTAAACCTTAAAATCTTAAGGCCTGAACCCTAAACCCTAAACCCTAAAACCCTAGACTCTAAACCCTAAACCCTAAACACTAGCTAAAATACAAAAACCCCAAACCCCAAACTATAAACCCTAAACCTAACTTGAACCAAATAACCTAAACTAACCCTAAACCCTAAGAATGGGTAGAACTTTGATAGTAAGAACATCACACAACCGGTTTAGTCTAGATCCAAGAGAGGAGAGATACAGTTTCATAATGGTGGTGGGGATCTAGAGTCTGGATATGGAGGTGATGGGTGGTTATGGAGGCAAGAGGAGTGACGGAGGTTACAACCATGGTGGTAGTTGAGGTAGAGATCACAGATATGATGGTGGATCCTACTACTCGAGAAGTTGGAGAGGTTCTGATGGGAACTGGAGAAATTAAAGAATGACTGATCCGATTTGCTACTTATGGAAGTATGTCTTAATAGTAAGGATAGTTTTATTTATCTAAAGCTTTTGATTTGTTTTATGCATGCTCATTTTTTATCTAAGTCATCACTTGTTTCTTAGAAAACTTGGTCTATTACTTGGTTGATGAAATCAAAAAGAAGAATTGTTGAATCTGAATTTCTTCTCTATTAAATAAAAAAGCCAAAAACCATAAACCCTAAATGAAAACCTGAATCCCGCTACTCGAGAGGCCGGAGTGGTTCTGATGGGAACTGGAGAAACTAAAAAATGATCGATCCAATCTGCTGCTTATGAAACTATGTCTTAAAGTAGAGACAATTCTAGTTGTCTAGGGTTTTTAATTTGCTCTAAGCGTGCTCATTTTTCATGAGTAACCAAGCACACATGTCCTAACTTGGATTATGCTTAGGGGCTTAAGCAACCTACAAAGAGAACATTTATATTTATTTTTAAGCATCTCTTTAAACATAATCCCCTATAAAAAATATGATTAGGCTAATCACGACCTACCATCCGGTCTACAACAATACATCACAAACCAAAATATACATCATACCAAGCACCGCCCTAACATAAAGCTAAAAGTAGTGACTTAATTCTAATGTGTGTGTTAAAGCTTGTGTGGTATGCTTGCTAGGAATTAGTGTTGTAATTCTCTAAGTTTAGAAAGATTTAATTTAACATGAAGGGTTTGTTTCACTTAAAGTTATTTAATTGATTTAAGAATTTTAATTTGTGTTTTCTTTTGTTTCATTTGATTACACTTAGCAACTAAGTATTATAAAGAGAAGAAAAGAGGATTGCCCTCTTTCATCCCTACCTTAAGCCACTTTCTAAAGAATGTAAATTTGATTAAGTTCTCTTTAGTGAATGGTTTATTACAAAATTTAACTTAATCCTAAGTTTAGGCTCACTTTAAATAATCTTATTTAATATGAAAGGTATCTTAAGATTAATTCAATTGAATTACTATCACATGACATATGTTCAATCATTCCTTTCCATCACATGTAACATACATATGATATTAATCCTAAATATACCTATACATACAATATGTTTTAGCACACTTAGATGATGAATGTAAATGTGTATATTTGTAGAAAAGGAGATTTTAATTCATTAGCTAAATGCACATACAAATGTATCAAAGTTTTAAGTAGATACTTTGCCATTGTTAAACCAGGGGAATGAGGTAAAGACCTCCTTAGGGCTGCTTAAAGCCTCGCATCCCCGGAATGTCCAAATTAGATATACCCACTATTCTTGAATACACATGAATGTACAAATGACTACAAGAATGGAAAATCATGCACAAGTTCTATTTCTTTCAATTGAATTATTTATACAAGTAAGCTAAAGTTGAAAAAGGAGATTTTCATTCATTAGCTAAATGCACATACAAGTGTATAAAAGTTTTAAGTAGATACTTCGCCATTACTAAACTAGGGAGTGAGATAAAAATCTCCTTGGGCTATTTAAATCCTTGCATCCCTGGAATGTCTAGACTAGATATACCCACTATTCTTGCATACACATGAATGTACAAGTAACTACTAGAATGGAAAATCATGCAAAAGTTGTATTTCTTTCAATTGAATTATTTATACATGTGAGCTAAAGTTGAAAAGGAGATGTTCATTCTTTACATAAATGCACATACAAGTGCATAAAAGTTTAGAGTGGATACTTCACCATTGTTAAACGAGGGGAGTGAGGTAAAGACCTCCTTGGGGCTACTTAAAGCCTTGCATCCTCGGAATGTCCAGACTAGATATACCAACTATTCTTGAATACACATGAATGTACAAGTGACTATAAGGAGTGAAAATCATGCAAATTTGTATTTCTTTCAATTGAATTATTTATACATATGAGCTAAAGTTGAAATGGAGATTTTCATTCATTAGCTAAATGCACATATAAGTGGATAAAAGTTTTAAGCGAATACTTCACCATTGTTATACCAGGGGAGTGAGGTAAAGACCTCCTTGGGGCTACTTAAAACCTTGCATCTCTAGAATGTCAGAATAGATATATCCACTATTCTTAAATACACATGAATGTACAAGTGACTACAAGAATGGAAAATCATGCAAAAGTTATATTTCTTTCAATTAAATTATTTATACATGTGAGCTAAAGTTCTATCTAAATTCTAACATAGAAATACATTGGAATGAATTCAAACAAATGTTGTGTGCTTTTCAAATGGATTATACACTTGTTAACATTCAAACTTTATGCAAATCCATATAGACAAAAGAAAGAGAACTCCATATCACATGTTCTAAGCCATAAACACATGTAAGCTTATAAAAATTTATAACTATTATCACTCCAAATGTTGTAGTTGACTTATAAACTTTCAAAAATAACTTTGATTTAATAGTGATAATAGCCACACATATATAAAATTAAATCAGCACATGAAAGCTTGACATGAAGGGAACCATTTGATTTAGTTAATTTTGCAAAAGATGAATGCTTGAATCAAATGATATACAACATTTAATATGATTGGAGAGGAATAACTAAACATAAACACATGATTTTGTTAAATCAAATTAATTTCTAATGATAATCATATCAAATAAAACATTTCAGGTGAACCAAAGTTTCTTATTTCACTTTTAACTTTAATGTTTCAATTTAATTTAATGAAATGAAGGAAAGTTTGATGATCCTAACCCATTCCCATGTTTGTGAATTGATTTGGTTTAATAAAATGTAATTAAGTGGATTTTATAGATTAATTAGGTTGTAATATGCATTAAATCCACTAATTAACCCTTACCTATGTTGCCTTATAGTAATTAATTAAACAATTATGAGCCAACTTGATATGCATGGAAAATAACTTGCAATGATCCTAAGGAATGAAACGGCCTAATGCAATTACCTCACTATTATTGATTAATTAGATTAAGAAACTTAATAAATTACTTTTATGATTTTCCAACACATATTTGTAAATCATACTTTCATTAACTCTCTTTAGGCTATTAAACACCTAAAGATCTACCCATGAATTAATTAATGAAGATCAGATATGATTATAATTTTAATTTGATTAATGAAATAATTAATTAATTAATCAATTTCTCTTACTTAATTTTCCAAATTGATTAATTATCCTCCAAATGAAATGGACTTATGGAATGGGTTGGGAAAGAGGTCCTAATCCTATTCCATAAATCCCCTCTTTTAATGAAATAAGTTAGAGGAAATAATTAGGAAAGAAGTCCTAATCATTTTTCTTTAATATTTTATATGGATAATTAATCAAATAAAGCTTAGTCAATTGAAATTAATATTTAAATTAATTATAAATAAGGATAAGTCTCATAACTAAATTTTCTTTTTGACTTTTAAGATCAACATATAATAATTAGGTATTGAATTGATTTTTATAATTAACATTAATAAATTGTGTTCAAACAACTTTATATATTTGATTATAATATTTATAATGTTATTGGTTTAGTTAATTTTTTTTATACAAAGTTTTACTTAAATTTTATGATAATTCAATTTGTACATTTTTTTGGATTTTGTTTGATCACATATTAGTTCTTTCTTTTTTTTTTATTCAAAAGATTAATTAACTCCATTTTTTAGATTCGATTGAATTTAATTAGAAATAAAATATTGGATTAATCGTGATCATTCGGTAAAAGATCAAATGACCCACGAATTAATCATGGCTTGATTAGTGCAATCAAATCACTATGCATTCAACCTAATCAAAATTATTCACTTCAAACACATAAAATGAATAGTCTTATTTTTGTCTCTAAACTCTCATCAAAAGGATTAAAAAGTAAAGTGCATGGGTTCTAAAGGTTGGATCCTAACTACGCTTACATTCAACACATCAAACTTGAGATCTCTAGGGCTTTCTAAGCATTTAAGATTTATGCCTCATCGAAACTATTGTCCGGTGGATTCTGACCAAGAGGTGGCTTCATTTGGAAGAAATAAAGCCCTATAGAGATGCTTGTTGTGTCAGATCAATACTTCAGCTAGCATTCTTTTTCTTTGCTTCTATGGTTTGCTTCCTCCTCACTTGCTCATAGACACTTGGCTTTGGGCATCCTTGAAGAGGTAAATCATTCTCAATTTTGAATGTTCTTGGAAAATCTTATCCACATATATAGTCCCATTCAGATGATCAAACTCATGATGTAATATGCGAGCCATCCATCCAGAAGTAGCAATTTTGATAGGTTGACCAAAATGATCATGACCTGTCACCTCCACCTGCAGATGCCGCTCTACCATAGCTCTAAATCCATCAATGCTCAAACATCTTTCAAAGAACAAAGCTATTTTTCTTCCCTTCTTCTGAAGCTTTGGATTAATTTTTACCAGAAGATCAAAAGGTCGATGGTCTTGTGCATCAATTTCACTCTTAGGAACATAGCTAATGTATTTTTTGTTTCTTCAAGAATAATAATCTCCACCTAGATTATATATATGATGTGTTAGGGCATTGAGAACAATAGGTTCAAAAGCCTCTAGAAGCTGAGCATACCACTATGGATCATTAAAGAACCCTCCAGATGCTACCAGTAGTGCCTTTGATTTAGAATTTATGTACAAATCATTGAAGATGGCTTTTAAGGAAATTAAATCCCATGCAAACTATTCTTCATCAATACTTGCACCTATTCCATGTCCACTCAGCTCATTTCCCTCAAAGGAATACCAATCTATGGAGCAGCAAGGTCAATGCCAGGGGCCTTTCCAATGACCGCAATCATGTTATCTATGATATTCTAGATCTTCTCCTATTCAATCTCCTCCACAGAGACCTCAACAGTGAGCTCGTGGAGGATCGGATCACCGGCCTTGACAATTTTAGGTAGGGATTCTTTCTTCACGTTGAATCCAGAGAACCATCCACCAGAGACCTTCGAAGGGGTTCTTCTGTGACCAATGATGCAATGGGAGAAGCGATGAAGAATGGGTCTGATGCTTGGGGCTAGAAAGTCATGGTCTTTATGAAAAAGGATGGAGGCATAAAGGGAGTGTTCGCTGGTGGCTAGGCTATGCGAGTGGCATGGTTCGATCGATCAATAGAAAATTCATGGGATGTCTCATGTGCTTTCTGCAGGAAGCTGAATTTATGGGGGCTAGTTGGGATCATGGAAGTTCTAATCAACTACATGCTACATGCTACTCTGTGTCTTGATTTTGGAGAAAGAGAGGGAAGAGAGGTCACCTGCTAGAGGAAGAGGGTGGCGTGGATGCTTCTTAGGTAGCTAGGCTTCACTTAGTTGAGAGGAAGAGATGAATGTGAAAGAGAGTTCACTTTCGGCTTTGCGTCCAGTAGAGGAGAGGTGCTCAAAGAGATTTTTTTATTTTTTATTTTTTTAGGACCGGTTGGGTTGGGAGAGCCACTCTTGAGTGAAGTAGGAATGAGAGGGCTTTGACTTCTCTTGCCTGAAGGGAGATGAGAAAAAAGATGGGGCCTCATTTTTTTTAGTGTGTCATGTTTTCTGTTGGTCGACATAGAGAGAGAGAGAGAGAGAGAGAGAGAGAGAGAGAGAGAGATGCCAACTTTGTCCTACATGCCTCAACTTCTCCCACATTCCCTCTTTTTATTTCTTTTCTTTTTGTTCTTTTTATGTGTTATCATGATCACATAAATTAGCAAGGAGTAGGTCATTTAATAGTTTTGTCTTTTTAACATTTTTTTAAAATTTTGGTGAAACCTAATTTTTTTAAATAAATGATTTTAAAAGTTTTAAATAATTTTAATAGCTTTAGTAAATAATTGAATAAAAATTTATAAGTTATGTGTATAAAATAAGATAATTTTAATTATGATTAATAATTGTTGATAATATGGATTCATAATTTGATAAATTAATTATTTTGATTTAATGCTAAATATATTATATATATAACATTTATTTAGTTTTTATTTTGATTTAATTAATAAATTTCATTTGATGTTTAGAATTGGTTTAATCTCTCTCTCTCTCTCTCTCTCTCTCTCTCTTTTGTAGTTCATTTTAGATTTCAAATGGATTGTGTATGTTAAATTAAAATTTATTGTTTGTTATTATAATTTCCTTATTATATATATTAGTGACTTAACATTCAAATCATGATTTGATTTAATTTAGGCTTAAAGTTGAATAAAATTTCATTTGATTTTGAATTGTAATATGAATGATTTACTTGATGGTTTTGATTGTGATTTTAGGTAGAACTTGGAATGATGATTGAAGGATTGATTGATTTTAGGTAGAACTTGGCTAAGTCCATGAAATTGGCTTAAGGGTTTGATGGATTTGATTTGATTTGATTTAGGTTTGGATCATGATTTGAAGTTGAGTTTGAATTTGAATTTGATAAATTGATTGAAGGGTTGAATTTATATTTGAGAAAATCAATTTAATTTGGATTGATTTGGATTTTGCTTACGCTAGTCCATAAGATAAATCATAGGGCTTAGGAAGGATTTCGATTTTGCATTTAATCATGGGCCTTAATCATTTAATTTGGATTTGAATTTGTTTTTCATTATATTTGAATTGAATTTAAGGTTTGGTTTGAGAAGGAGAACACGGGCTGAATTTAGGCTATAGAGTATGTTAGTCTCCTTAATCCCTAAGGCATAGCCTAATCCTATGATTAACCCTTCTAAGTCTTTAAGTTTAGGTTAAGTGTTCACCTAATCACTAGAAGTGTCTTATGACTAAGGAAGTCTTAGTGTCTAGAAGATCCCTAGGTCTAAGAAGAGGAGGTTGAGAACTTACTTTAAAAGTGAGGTCAACATTAATATGCTAAATCCACATGTTATGAAATCTAAAAGGAGAGAAATTCTTTAATCTATTAGAATTATTTTTAATAGAAACCAAAAGAAGAGCATGATCATATAAGGTTATGCTTAAATGATCTATATAAGTAATAGGCCATTGAGTAATCCAATGAGTATTAAAAAAAATTTGGTCCAACCTTCGCCAAAGTTTAGAGTTTTGCCAAGTATAATTAGAACCCTTAAAACCAATATTATTCAAATTACAATCAAGGATCATATTGGAAAATTCTTCCATGGAATGAATATTAGGAGAGCAACCACCACTTCATTCAAAAGAGAACAAAATAGTGTTGAAATCACCACCAATAAACCAAGGTTTATTAAAAGAGGTGGAAAAATTAGTCAAGTTATCCCAAAGAAGATTTCTCCCAAATCTATTACAAGATGCATAAATAAAAGAACTCAAAACACAATAACCATCATAAGAGATTTGAGCATTAACAACTTGATGAAAATCATCAAGAATATAATCGTCTATAACGTTATTCCAAAAACACCAAATCTTATTACTAACATTATAGAAAGTTTTATTGAAACTGATCATTCTAGCAACATGGTTAATTTTATTAGCATGAATAAGTGGCTCAACAATAAAAAGTAAGGAAATATTATGAATATGGCCAAGATTTATAATGCTTATGAATAGAGAGGGTATCAATACCTCAAACATTCAAAATTAAAAAATTAAACATAAAGAAAAGAAAAAGGGGGGAGTAAAAGTTAATTGAGAGATGAGCGGGAGGCTATAGCAGCTTTAGTGTTTCTTAGCAATTTGGAAAAAAAAAATTAACATTTTTTCTCTTTCAAATATGAAGTTTGGAAGTCATTTTCTTTTCTCTTTGAATCATCATCCGAAAAGGATTAAGCAACATTAGTCACTGATTTAGGAGAAATCTCCTGATGAGAAGTGAATTCTCTTTCTTTGAAAACACTAAAATTTATTAAAGACAAGATTTGAATAACAAGAGAGGGAGAAAACTAATTTATTAAGAAGACAAGTGGGAACACCAAAACCTTCATCATCATTAACCAAATTATTAGATAAAAGAAAATCTTTTTGAGAAGCTAAATCATCCTGAATTTGGAATATGGAATCAAGTTTATCAACCTGATTATCAGGAGGTATTAAAGCCATATTCACCATTGAATTAGAATGACGCATAGTATTTAATTCCTCATTTAAGTTCTCCATTAAAGTAACATTTTATCTATCAAAGCCAGCAAGGATGCAAGGATCAAATCGGAGGAAATAGAATCTTGATTCAAAAGTTTATAAAGCTATTATTTTCACATTAGAAGCCTTCAATTAAGAAGTGAAAGGTAAATTAGCCTTATTTGGAACATTCAAAGAATCCTTTTTCCAAAGTAGTTTTTTATATTTAATAGTGGTCTGATAGGGTTAGGAATAGAAGTTTCCTTAATAGGAATTTTCTTTTAGGTGAGGATGAAGAATGAAACAATTCAAAATTATCGTGCCCATGGATTTTACAGTGGGAATAAAAGATAGGGAAATTTTCAAATTCAATTCTTTACATGTAACCATAATTTTTAGATCCCAACTACATTTATTTGGGGTGTTTCTTGGTAATGTCCAATTCACTAAGGATTCGAGCCACTAAAGGATGAGATTTCATTATTGTTGCCTAATCAATTTGAAATGACCGACCAAATAAAGCACCCATAACAAAAGGAAATTGATGGTTAATGAAATGGATTCAAAGAGAACCAAACCAAAATGATTGGGAATTAGGTTTAGGAGGTTTAGGGTTTAGGGTGGGTTTAGGGTTTAGGTTTAGGTGCTTTAAGATTTGGCTGTTTAGGTTGTTAGGTGTGGAGTTTAAGGTTTAGGTTAAATAGGTAGGGTTTTAGGTTGATGGCTCACATTTAGGTTTTAGGTTTTAGGGCTCCATGGTAGGGTTTGGGCCTAAGGGTTTGGGTTGTTTATGGCTCTGAGGTTGGTCTGTGTCAGGCCTGGATTTAGCATGTGGCTCAGGGCTCAGGTGTGGTTGGTTTTACAGCATAGGGTCAAGTAGGGTTTAGGGTTATCTGAGAGTAGGGCTAGGCTAGGGTTAGAGGCTCAGTGGCCTAGGAAGATTTAATTGGGTTTTTTTAGGTTTTTATTTTCTTTAAGGTTTACAATTTTTTCTTTGAATTAAGTAAATTGGTAGGTTTATGTTTATTTAGTTAGTTTATTTTGTATTTATTTTTGTTTATTTTATTTTTATTTTTATTTAGGTTTATTTTTTTATTTAGTTTAATTTATTTATTTTAGGTTTATTTAATTTTGTTTATGTCTTCTATTCTAATTTATTCTTTAGGTTTAGGTTTAGGTTTATTTTTTTTACTTTAGTTTTATTTTTATTTTATTTTTTAGAATTTATTTTTTATTTTTACATTTAATTTTATGTTTTTATTTTATTTTTTTAAGTATATTTTATTTTTATTTTAGGTTTAGTTTTTATTTTATTTTGGTTTTTTTAGGTTTATTTTATATTTTAGTTTAGTTTAAGTTTTTATTTATTTTATTTTAATTTAGTTTTTTATTTTTTATTTTATTTTATTTTTAGGTTTAAGTTTAGGTTTAGTTTTGATTTTAATTTAATTTATTTTATTTTATTTAGTTTAGTTTTTTAATCTATTTATTTTATTTTTAGTATTTGGTTTTGGTTAGGTTTTATGTTTTGGGGTTTTAGTGTTTAGGGTTTAGGTTTAGGGTTTGGGGTTTAGGATTTATGGTTGGGGTCAGGTTTTGGATTTGATTTAATGTAGGTTTAGGTTTTAGCTTTTAGGTTTGTGGTAGGGTTTAGATTTTTTTTTTGGGTTTAGGGTTTTTTGGGGTTTTGGGTTTTAGTTTAGGTAGGGTTGTGGTCAGGTTTTGGTTTTAAAGGATGTTTTAGTTGGTTTGGAGGTTTATGGTTTAGGTAGGTTTAGGTTTTAGAGGGGTTTTATTTTTGTTTATGTTTTAGAGTTTAGGTATAGGTTTATGGTTTTTAATAAACAAATTGATTCAACATTTTCTTCTTTCAATTTCATCAACCAGCAGTTAAGTTTTCTAAGACATGATGACATAGATAAAAAATGAGCACACATGAGAAATAAAAAAATTTAGATAACTAGAATCATCTCTACTATAAAGACACCCCATAAGTAGATCGATTGGTCGTCTAGTTTTCCACTCCCATCAACCAACCCCACCTCTCAGTAAGGATCCATCATGAAGTTCTCCCCCACCACCATGAATGTAACCTCCGTCCCTCCTCCCGCCTCCATAACCGCCACTTTCATATCCACCAGCACCTCCATAACCCCCACCACCACATGATAACCAGCCTCGCTTCGCCTCCAATGCCAGATCTAGACTGAGCCCTGCTGATGATGTTCTCATCAAGGTTCTCCCATTCTGTGGTTTAGTTTAGCCAGTTTATTAGCTTTAGGGTTTAGGTTTATTTTTTTATTTTTTTAGTTACTTTATGTTTAATTTATGCCCAGTTCTATGTATGGCTTTCTCAAGGTTTGATCAGGGCCTTGTGTCCGGTCTCTTTCAAATTGCAATAATGTGGTTTCAGTCATTATTGCATGGGGCAGTTGCTTAGATTATTTAGGCTCTAGAGGGTTGTTAAAGGTACGCTTTAGGCCCAAGGGGCTTACAGGGATTTGGTCCCCACCAGTGACTCAACGCCATGGTTTAGGGTTTGGTTTAGGGTTTAGGGTTTGGTTTAGTGTTTAGGATTTAGGAGTAGGTGGTTAGCCTGGGCTCCAGGTCACCAGGCTCAGCCCAGGATCTTGGGCTGTGGCCCAGGCCTGTGGCTCAGTGGCCCAGGCTCAGTGGCCCAGGTCTGGCCTGGGCCTGTAGTCTGTGATGGCCCAGGCCCAGTGGCCCAGCTTCCCTGGGGCTCAGGCCCAGGGCCCAGGGCCTGGTGGCCCAGGTCTTGTGGCTCAGGGCTGGGGCCCAGGCCTGTGGCCCAGGCCCTTACCAGGGCCCATGGCCCAGCCTGGGGGCCTGGGGCTCATGGCTCAGGCTGGCCTAGGGCCCAGGGCCTAGCCTAGGGCAGTGGCCTGGGCCTGGCTGGCCTGGCTGGCCCAGCCTGGCTCAGGCCTCAGTGGCCTGGTCAGGCTCAGTGGCCCATGCTCAGCCCAGCAGGTGGCCCAGCTCAGTGGCCCAGGGCCTGGATCAGGGCCCAGGCCTCAAGGCCCAGGATCTAGGGCCTGGCTGGCCTTTAGGTCAAGGGCTCATAGCCTAGGGCTCAG